>JACCPG010002300.1:0-176814 GCA_016069955.1 Drepana arcuata | reverse complement strand
ACACACCGCGCTACAGCCGCTGGCCCATCTCACTGAGCCTGCAGGACACTACACCGCTACACAAGCCACACACGCCTGGCTCTCTCGCGCGAGCCACTCCCAGCAACACACCGCGCTACAGCCGCTGGCCCATCTCACTGAGCCTGCAGGACACTACACCGCTACACAAGCCACACACGCCTGGCTCTCTCGCGTGAGCCACTCCCAGCAACACACCGCGCTACAGCCGCTGGCCCATCTCACTGAGCCTGCAGGACACCACACCGCTACACAAGCCACACACGCCTGGCTCTCTCGCGTGAGCCACTCCCAGCAACACACCGCGCTCCAGCCGCTGGCCCATCTCACTGAGCCTGCAGGACACTACACCGCTACACAAGCCACACACGCCTGGCTCTCTCGCGTGAGCCACTCCCAGCAACACACCGCGCTACAGCCGCTGGCCCATCTCACTGAGCCTGCAGGACACTACACCGCTACACAAGCCACACACGCCTGGCTCTCTCGCGCGAGCCACTCCCAGCAACACACCGCGCTACAGCCGCTGGCCCATCTCACTGAGCCTGCAGGACACTACACCGCTACACAAGCCACACACGCCTGGCTCTCTCGCGTGAGCCACTCCCAGCAACACACCGCGCTACAGCCGCTGGCCCATCTCACTGAGCCTGCAGGACACCACACCGCTACACAAGCCACACACGCCTGGCTCTCTCGCGTGAGCCACTCCCAGCAACACACCGCGCTCCAGCCGCTGGCCCATCTCACTGAGCCTGCAGGACACTACACCGCTACACAAGCCACACACGCCTGGCTCTCTCGCGTGAGCCACTCCCAGCAACACACCGCGCTGTGCCGCTGGCCCATCTCTCACTGAGCCTGCAGGACACTACACTGCCACACAAGCCACACACGCCTGGCTCTCTCGCGTGAGCCACTCCCAGCAACACACCGCGCTACAGCCGCTGGCCCATCTCACTGAGCCTGCAGGACACCACACCGCTACACAAGCCACACACGCCTGGCTCTCTCGCGTGAGCCACTCCCAGCAACACACCGCGCTACAGCCGCTGGCCCATCTCACTGAGCCTGCAGGACACTACACCGCTACACAAGCCACACACGCCTGGCCCTCTCGCGTGAGCCACTCCCAGCAACACACCGCGCTACAGCCGCTGGCCCATCTCACTGAGCCTGCAGGACACTACACCGCTACACAAGCCACACACGCCTGGCTCTCTCGCGTGAGCCACTCCCAGCAACACACCGCGCTACAGCCGCTGGCCCATCTCACTGAGCCTGCAGGACACTACACCGCTACACAAGCCACACACGCCTGGCTCTCTCGCACCGCCCGCGATAGAGGGGGACAGATATACATGAACTTACACACCTTTATCAACCCTATTAAGGGGCATCCATAAATTACGTGTGGTGTTTTTTTTCTGTCCCTCCCCACCCCCCGGTAGGGAGGGACCATTACGGAGGGAAATCTCACGACATCTCACCGGGGGTGGTGAGATGTCGTGAGAATTTATTAAACCCCTATCCCCCATTCTCACGAGATATTTTTGAAAATGTGGGTTTTTACCTAAACGCGTTGGATTGTTATTGTAAAAAGAAAAAAAATTGCTTCGACCCCCCCTTAAACATATCGCGTAATTATTGGACGCACCCTAATATTATAAATACATTAAGTAAAAAGAGGCAGAGGAATACCACGTTTCAACTACCTAGATCAAATCGATCGGACGCTCAAGGATGGGAACGTCAAGAGTACTCGAAAGTGGCAAGCATATATGAAGAACTGGCGCTCTCGTCCACATTCATCAGTCTCTTCTACTATACATGCACGTCGGTTTCGAGTACTCTTCACATTCCCGACCTTGAGTGTCCGATCAATTTGATCCAGGTAGTCGAACGTGTGTAGCTATCGTTCCACTGCCTCTTCTTGCACACATTTCCGCAAACAGATCTCAAACTAATGTTATTTTCATGCTTCCTATAACATATCCAGTTTTCTCTGCCGTATAATAATATTAAAACAACATTTAAAATGGTTTCAGTAACATCATATATACCTATAGCCAGCGCCATCCACGAAGACTCGCCCCGCTATTCTTCGCTATAGTTTATAGTGTAAGTGTGCAACCTTCCACTAATGTTAGAGTATTATCGGTACACACTACCACCACATATGAGTGCACACGCACACTACAATTAATAGACTCGGGTTATACTCCCTGCATCCCTTGACTAAATATAGGTGGGGCGCGTCGTCGTGGATGCCACTGTGTATATGTGTACGTACTTGGGCAGGCACCGCTGCAGGAATGGCACACAGGAGCTGACGTACGCGAGCCGGTTCACCCACGCGGGGATGTCGCGGTCGCACAGCGCCTGCGCAACACATCAGTATAATATAATACAATAAAGATACAATATATCCTCACGCCTTCCCACAAGGGTCCCCGAAGGGGTAGGCAGATGTGTACAGTTAATACCCACACACCCACTTTCTGCCAGAGGTATATTTCAGGTGCCAACATGATAGATGGCTTGTCCATCAGTTCATCGTTGTTACTCAAACACGAATATACGCCTTTGTATTTCCTCTCAGACTTATGCAGGTTCCTTTTCCTCTCGATGATTTCCATCACCGTATCACACAACGACTACTTAAGTTGGTACAACTATTGGTACAGTCGGAATTCGAACTTGCAATCTTTGTGTTGCAGGCAACTACTTATACCACTCGGCCAGTACGACTATCAATAAAGACGAGGTGAATTAGCGTGGATCGTTCCTTAGGTCCTTGGATACATACACATAATGTGTAAAAAAAAAAAGAGTAACTTGAGTCATCAAACGTGTTCCAACTTGCGTGCCAGTGGGATGTAATGTGGGAATATTAAATATAATACTTCTATTGTCTATGTAATAGCTATGCAATCGTAATTACTATAACGAGATTGGTATAAGATCTTGGATAAAAAAAAAACGTGTGTCACTCGGGGACTGCCGCGGTAAAGCTATTGCATATCATTTTGTATCAACTTATGCAATACACGTATATACTTTCTCACAAACAGCTGCTTACGTACTAGGCATGCTTTTTAATACGCTTTTATTAGCTTGAGACGTATGTATGTTTGTATGTTAGTATGTAACGGAATCGTTGAACATGATTTTAACCCCCTTCAAAACGTCGGATTAACTCGAAATTTGGCATAGGTACTTATTAAGGACCGAAGACAATTCAATATTTTAAACATTTTGACCCGTTATCCTTACTAGGATAATCAGGATCAGCGATTTTTTATATTCATTTTTGCACTGCTAAGCAAAGGTGCTGATGGCTGATTCGAAAAATAAACTTGATAATACGCTACGTAATAATCGTTAAAATGATCGCTAAAATAATCATTTTCTATTTTTTTGTTGGATTTTCTATAAAAAGTGTATTATAACTATTATTTTTTATTCAGTAGTCGTTATATTTCCCGGCAATTTTAAATTTGGAACTGTTCTATATTCGAATGTGTTTAAATTTGGAAGGTGTTAGGTTATTTTCGTTACGGAATTTCTGGATTCGGTCTCCACGCTCAAGGCCCGCGATAGAAGCTATGCAATAGCTTAAAAACCTGTTTCCTTATAGGGGTTGATGTAATTATATATTTTGCTAAATGGACATAACTTAGTCGTGCTTGAGTAACGGCGATGGACTCGCCATCTGTCACGTTGGCACCTGTTATACCTCTGGCGGAAAGTGGTTGTATGAGTATTACCTATACACCTCTGCCTACCCCTTCGGGTACCCTTGTGGGAATGCGTCAGGACATAACCTTACAATTTGAGACTAGGTCAATTTGTGTGGAGTTGTCCCAGGTATTTATTATTATAAAAATAATAATATATCCTCACGCCTTCCCACAAGGGTCCCCGAAGGGGTAGGCAGAGATGTATATTATTTATTATATGGTATAATATATTAATATACGGCTGAACCGATTTGTCTGGAGGTTGTAATGGTGATGGCTAGGATAAGGACATAGACAACATTTGAATCTGGAAAAATTCCAAGTTCTAATATTATATGGGCGCAAGTTGTGTGTTGCTCTGCGTAGGCAAAATGGCGGAACCGATTCTAGCAGGGAAATACATAAGCTACTTTTTCGAACTGTACACGGGTGAAGCCGCGGACAAAAGCTAGTATCACATATAATAACTACAATATAAAAAAAAACGTGATCGTCATCGTAATGTCTACGGTATTTTCTGACTAATCAGTTGAAATTGTGATTCAGTCCATTATCAGAACTGTTACACAGATTGTTATCTTACGCGACAGGAGTACCTATCGTTTTACAAGGAACTAGTATGACACATTTTAATATTCCTTTGTCTTCCCGCCCTACCACAAGTGCCCCAAAAGGGTAGGCAGAGGACATAATAGCCCAGTCTATGTTTACTAGAGCAACTAGGTGCACAATTTTGTTAAACAAATATAATTATATGAAATATATATTATATCCTCACGCCTTCCCACAAAGGTCCCCGAAGGAGTTGGCAGAAGTATATAGGTAATAACCACACACCCACTTTCCGCCAGAGGTATATTAGGTGCCAACGTGACAGATTATATGAAAAAAACTCCTAATAAAATTAGCCATCTGCCCGTGAAAGTCACGCCAAAATCAGTCCAGTCGTTGCGGAGATAAAACGGAACGAACATACAGGCAGACGATCAATTCCTAAATTGGGTTTTTATTTTCATTGTAAATGTAGATAGAAAAAAAACTGTTAGTTAGATTTTTAGTGACCTCAAGTTTATTTATTAGTGTATGTGTATCAGCATCATCGTCAGTCCACAGCTGGACATAGGCCTCCCCTTATGTGTGTATGTGAATATCTTAATATATATAAATTACGTGTCACGTTGTTTGTCCGCGATGGACTCCTAAACTACTTAACCGATTTCAATCAAAGTTGCACACCGTGTGCAATTGATCCAATTTAAAAGATAGGATAGCTTACATCACAATTGGACCTGGACCTAGGTGGCGCTGCGATCGTGTTTCAGGAAATTTAACTTTTTCACCCGGGTGAAGCTGGGCGGGACGGCTAGTATATATATATATATATATATAATAATATAATAATATATCCTCACGCCTTCCCACAAGGGTCCCCGAAGGGGTAGGCAGAGGTGTATAGGTAATACCCACACACCCACTTTCCGCCAGAGGTATATTAGGTGCCAACGTGACAGATGGCGAGTCCATCGCCGTTACTCAAGCACGACTATACATACGCTAAGCTAGTATATATATATATATATATATATATATATATACTAGCTTATGCCCGCGGCTTCGCCCGCGTGGAAAAAGCAACATACATATTTTTGCCTTTATTACATTAGAGCTTTCAATCTTTCGGGATTCAAATGTATTCTATGTCTTAATCCTGGAAATAAGCCATCACCATTTTAGTAAAACAGCATTTTTTTTCTGTCGTAAAAATGATTTATTTTTTCAATAAAAAGTATCCTATGTTACTTTTAACACCTCCAAGAATATGTGTACAAAGTTTTATGATTATCGGTTTAGTAGTTTTTACGTGAAAGCGTAACAAACAAACTTACATTCACATTTATAATATTAGTAAGGATATATATATATATATATATAAATAATAATAAATAATGTAATAAAAGTGGAAGGTAATGTAATATACATAATATTTAAATTATATAATGTATACGTACCAAACAAAAGGCAGACGTGAAGTGATTGCAGTTATTGTTCATAAGGTGGTATCTGGAAAGAAAGGGAACCTGTTTACAAAACTTACAAACAAATACTTGTTAGAAAAACATACTTACATATCATCACGCCGAGACCCTAACGGGGTAGGCAGAAAGAATAGAGAGCCAGTTCTCTTTGGACTTGCATACCTCTTTCGCTTCATCCACATTCATCAGTCTCTTCATGCATCGCCGGTCAGGAAGTACCCTAAGGAAAGGAGACATGGAGTTTCTTGCCGGTTCTTCTCCATGGAAGCGACCAACCCGAACCGTGCTTCTTTTTCGACGTTTATAAGTGCCCACCTGGGCCTATGTGAAATAAAAATATTTTGATTTTATTTTTTTTAACACCCTACTAATATTTATTATATATGTGAAAATGGGTGTGGTTGTTGCTTCCTATTTCGCGCAAGTATTACTGAACGAAATCTAATTTTACGGGTGACACCGCGGCGCACAATGAGTTTCCAATGTTAGTAGTAATATCTGTATCGTTGCCCGTAGTACACGTCAGGACCAAGGTGAGTCCAGCTAACCTGTCACCGCGGAACTGCTTGCCCAGCTCGGCCACCAGCCTGCGGACCTCCTCTTCGCTGAAGTCAGTGTATCCTATGTGTACGCTTTGTCTGTAACAAAAACAAAGTATTTTATTCAACGTAAGGGACACAGGGAACACTTATTGAACGTCACATATTTAATATAAACTAAAGTTATCGCTGTTTCCAAGAAAAAAAACAACAGTACACAATACAGGGTGTGTCAGCAAATAGACAGTTGGCTTGTGGAAGCTATATGTATCTAATATATGTATGTTCATTCATGTCCATGCAATAAAAGTGACAGCTAAAGTAACCAGTCATTATCATATGTCATATGAATATGATAAAAAGGGATTCCTAGTTAGAGGTTGTTATAGATAGTGCCGTGCACGAAGTCGCGCTCCACCAATATCTAGTCGAGTGTGACCCGACCCTTTGTTTACTCTTATGTAATCAGTGCGATCCGATGTTACTCAAACATTTTTTGGAAGGTTGCAAACCTACACTATAAACTATGGGGAAGAATAGTGGGGCGAGTGTTCGTGGCACACTTCACTTTCGTAGCACATTTTCATTCGAAATATGGTAAAAAAAATAGAATGTAATTTTTTATTAATAATTCATATGCTTTGTATTGTTTGTTTACGCATAACCCCCATATCCTAATATGAGCTGCAAACCTCAAGTAGAATCTTGCGGGAATACCTACCACTGGTGTTGGAATAGGTGAAAAAAAAAGGTTTTATCACTAGGTGGAGGTAGGTGCATAGTCAAGTTCGTCCCACTGTCTGACGGAAGTATAAGTAAGTACAGAATATGTCGAAAGTAACGCGATTGCTGCTGAGATCGTTGGTAGTTTAAATCACTTTTTCAAAATATGTCTGGATATAACTGGTACGAAGCGAAGATGTAATGGCCCTATAGTCAGGTGGCGAACGTTGTGTACCTGAAGCGGAACTGCTCCCCAAGCTCGCGCTCGTCGCGGGGCGAGATCTCGAACACGCCGGTGAAGGAGTACGGGTGCCCGCCGTAGGCCCACTCCGAGCCGTGCACCTGCACCCCGCTGTGGAACACGCCCACGCCCGCCCCCGCCGTGTACCTGCACACGCACACATGCGCACTACGCTCACCAACAGTAGACATATGTATATACCAGTGGCGAAGCGTCCTTAGAACACGATTCCTACCGGCTTCCCTTGGCAGATTCGCGCTCATATACGACTATTCTATGTAGTCATAATATCGCAAGAGACATAATTACATTGCGCCCTTTGTAAGAATATTCTCCAATATGCTGGATACAAAAACGCAATGTATGTGAAATCGCGCAAACGCCCACATACACGATTTCACGTAGTAGGCGGCTGGGGAACTCGCTCATAATATTGGGAATTCAAATAGTTAAAATGTAGGCAATTCACGCACACATAGACATTACAACCACATCCAACCATTCGTCGATATAACAGCGATTATAAGCCGATCTCAGATAGCCTCCAATCTTTATTTGTTATGTGTTAAGGTTTCGTTTCGCTTGAAAAGTTTCCTCCAATCAGAGCAATTCAAGAGTCAATCAAATCAAAGTCAATCATTGACCTCACCTAGCCATTATTTCGCGCGTATTTGCAAGGATTGTTTTGTTATGCTAATTTATCTATTGTAATATGTGATAAGCTTGATTGTGTTGTGGTATATGGTTTAAAAAATAGTTAAGGTAGTGAAATTTTACTTGCCAAGTGTTGTCAAAGTGTTTGTTTTGTTTCACCGTAAAGGTTTGTTTGTTTATTTTTGTTTCTTGTCGTCACGTAGTCTGTTAGGTTAGAAATGGCGGCGTTAATACAAATAGGTTGTTGTCTTACAGATTACCTATTAAATGAGTTAACTTCGTTCTCAAAACAATCTTTCGAAAATAAAAAATATATCATTAAACATGGACGGGCTCGTCCCGATATGAAAATTGATTATAGACGTAAGGATGGGTGTTTCAAACATTTTCACAGTTCTATGTATGATAAATACGATTGGATAACCGGCAGTTGAAAATTACATAAGTTATTTTGCTTTCCATGTCATGTCCATGTTATTTTGTTTTTCGGTTTGTAGTATAGAAAAATAAATACTGCGGTATTCCTGCTGGTATTTGTTTGTGATGATGATGCTGGCAAGTTAAGTTTCACTTATTTTAGTTCTTTTTTTGGCTGTATATTTATAACCCCCGTGTGAGTGACGTGTGCTTTAAAACGGCTTTTTAAAGCCACTTTTATCATACTCGACATGCACTGTTCATATGATACCAGTAATGTCATGTATGGGAAAGGTGGTGAACACTAACAACTGTACAGCAAGCATGTTCTGTCGCATGGAAAAATTGCATACAACGCAACGCAAGCACCATACATAACATTTCGCCGTAGTTTTGGGAGGTGAACTAACACACTAATATATGGTATGTAATTTATTGCATTTTTTTTTACAAGTTAAGATATGACGTTTTGCTTATTCACGCGTTAGCCATTTTTTTGGTCCGGCTTTACCTTTCTTTTTTTTCACCCCACGCCACTGGTATATACTAATAAGAATGAGGACCGCATCCATGGCGGGCCGTCTGCGCTCCGCCACTAATAGACTCCTGAGTTTGTTCTCAGATCGGTGGGACGGCCCTCTGCTGCGTCACTGGGTAAGGATCCATACCGGTTGTAATGTAGGTAGCCTAACACTATGTATTGAGTTATCTTGTATACTAACACTTTGGACTCATAAATGTGCTTAGTGCACTCATAAATGTGCTTAGTGTCCACATATATAAGTGCTTTGGCCATAAAGCTGTTAGGGGCTGTCCATGAATCACGTGATGTTTTTTTTGTTCCTCGTTCACGCAAAAAGCACTGAACGGAATTGTATGATATTTGGCACGGAGATAGATTATGAGCTGGACATATTTTATTCGGGAAAAAGTTGCCAATTAAATTAAATTATATATAATAATGTGTCAGAGGAAGCAGGAAAATAGCTTGAATGCAGTTGAGATGCGATCTCTTTGAAAAATGTGCGGAGTATATATACGCACATACAGAGCTTAACATTGAATGATAGTGTGATAATGAATGTTAGATCATGAGGTCAATACAACAATGGCTCTGAAATAGATACCGCTACTTGTAAACGTAGCTTCTTTTTCATATATTTCCATGACGTGGATACTAGCCTTTCAATCGCATATATTTTGAAGTTTGTATTATCCTTCATTTTTTTTTTTTTTTTTATATCACTTAGGTGGCAAACAAGCATGCGGTCCGCCTGATGGTAAGCGGTTACCACCGCCTATGGACGCTTGCAACACCAGGGGTATCACTCGCGCGTTGCCGACTGCATCCTTCTTGAAGAACTCCATGCTGTACTCTCCAGGGAAAACCTCAACGGGGAGCTCATTCCACAGCCTGAGCGTTCGCGGAAGAAAACTCCTTTGGAAGCGCACAGTGCGAGACCTTTGTGGTTCCAAGGTATGGGAATTGTCGATGGCGAGAGGTGCGGTGGTAGAAGGTGGAAGTGGGCATCATGTCGAACAATTCTGCTGAACACTCCCGTTATACAAGCGGTAGAACACACACAGGGAGGCAAAGTCTCTCCTCAGACTTAGTGATTCCAAGCCGCTTGTGAGCAAAGGATCATCGACAATTCTAGCGGCGCGTTTCTGAACCGCGTCAAAGGCCCTAGCTGGTATCCAGGGGCTCCAGCCCACAGGTGGCAGCAGTACTCCATATGTGGCCGAACTTGCGACTTATAAAGTTGCAGCCTTTGTGAAGATGTGAAGTACTGCTTAGCTCTGTTGAGCACACCGAGCTTCCTCGACGCCAGCTTAGCCTTGTCCTCTAAATGACCACGGAACTGAAAGTCGCTAGAAATATCGACCCCAAGGATCCTAATGCTCTCCGAGATGTTCAGGGGAGTATTCTGGTTTGTTTTTGTTGCATGTCTTCTACGGTTACGAGTGTTTGCCGACTTAAGAGGTTAAAAATAGTTGCAAAAGTATTATTATTATATATTATACTAATATATAATGTTAAGCCGTGGTGGCAGTGTTTCGAGCAGTTACCTGCGACGCAAAGGTCGCAAGTTCGAATCTCGACTGTACCAATGAGTTTTTCTGAACTTAAATACAGTGATTAGTCACACCACGAGCTTTACGGTGAAGGAAAACATCGAGAGGAAACCTGCATACGTCTGAGAAGAAATTCAAAAAGGCGTATGTAATAGTCGTGCTTGAGTAACGGCGATGGACTCGCCATCTGTCACGTTGGCACCTAATATACCTCTGGCGGAAAGTGGGTGTGTGGGTATTACCTATACACCTCTGCCTACCCCTTCGGGGACCTTCATGGGAAGGCGTGAGGATATGTTATTATATATTATTATTATACTAATATTGTAAAGAGGAAAGATTTGTATGTATGTATGTATGTTTGTATGTAAGTATGTTTGTATTGAATAGGCTCCGAAACTACTGGACCGATTTGAAACATTTTTCACAATTGGAAAGCTACATTCACCCTGAGAGACATAGGCTATTATATTTTTCATATTATCTTTTATAAAAATAAATTTATATCGACCCGTTCGAAGCCGGGACGGACCGCTGGTCACTTATAAGACCTGTTCCAGTCCATTTATTTTGTCAAATAAAGAACTGATGGATCTACTCACACCCCGTGAGTGTCGGCGTGATGTAGATATCTATAAATCGGGATGTTTGAAATGAAACTGAATAAAATGGTATTGGATGAAACCGAGCTAATAGTCTAGTCTTTTAGCTGGGTTAACACATACGGTACGAGAGAGAGAGAGAGTTAAGAGAGGTGGGGCATAACGGGTTTCCCGTTTGAATTTGGAGCTGCCCGACTGGGGCAGGACCTCCACCTTATAGAAGTCCGTAGCCAAATAACACAATTTATTGTGTTGTGTTCCTACGTGGTGAATAAGGTTTCCAGTAATGAGCTCCTTGGGGAGGGGGGAGGATTCTTATATTGTGTTGGCAGCAGAGGGATTAGTCCCATTGTGCTGCCAACACCTAACCCCCCGAACACAGAGTAGCAATGCGCAAGTGATACTTCGGTATTGTAAGCGTAAATAGGCTGCGATAACCGTTTTCGATCAGGTGGGCCGTATGCAGCCGTGGCAGACAACCACTCTAGTTGTACCAAAAAAACGTTTACGTCAAAAAAATCAGTGAAGCCCTAGTCACACTGTAGATGCTCAATTTTCATAGCGCTTACACAAATCTCTGTGGTTTGTGTGACAAACCACGTGGTGGCAACTCACCAGTTGGTCCAGTACATGTCATAGATGTTGAGCACGACGGGCGCCTGCCCGGGGCGCGGCGCGTGAGCCTCGGGCCGCCGCGACAGCAGTGACATGCACGACGGGAACATGGCACAGATGCCGCACGACTACACAAAACACGCACTTTCATATAGCATATTAGTACACAGAATTAATACATAGCACAAACGCATTTAAATCTTAATATATACAGACTAGGTGTCCCGCCCAGCTTCGCCCGGGTGAAAAAGTAAAAAAAAAACACGTTTTTCAACTATTGCTTCCCCTATGGAAGAAAACGGGCTTTTTTTTATTACATAAAAAGTTTAGTTTCATAAAATCCGTTCTTACGCGTCACGTTGTTAGTCCGTGATGGGCTCCTAAACTACTTAACCGATTTAAATCATTCAATTTGCACACCGTGTGCAGTTTGATCCAACTTAAAAGATAGGATAGCTTACATCATAATTGGACCCGATAGGTGGCGCTGCGATCGTGTTTCAGGAAGTTTAACTTTTTCACCCGGGCGAAGCTGGGCGGGACAGCTAGTATAGATATATTTTACACATAGACAGTATTGAAATTTACACGCACGTTGCCAATAGGCTAAACTGGCAACCATTCAAGTCACCCAAACACACACTTAATATCACCATATCCAAAAAATGCTCGCGGGCACATGAATAATAATATATAATATATCTTCACGCCTTCCCACAAGGGCCCCCGAAAGGGTAGGCAGAGGTGAATAGGTATATTTTAGGTGCAAACGTGACAGATGGCGATTCCGTCGCCGTTACTCAAGCACGACTATACATACATACGCCTTTGAATTGCATCTCAAACGTATGCAGGTTTCCTCTCGATGTTTTCCTTCACCGTAAAGCTCGTGGTGTGACTAATCACTGTACGTTAGTTCAGAAAAACTCATTGGTACAGTCGGGATTCAAACTTGCGATCTTTGTTTCGCAGGCAACTATTCGAACCACTCGGCGTCTTCGGTAATAAAGATGCCAGCCTGCCAGATGTGCTAGCGAACAGTGCTTGGGTATCAAACTGTGCAAGGCGACATAAAAACCATTGAATGCCATGTTGAATGAAATCCTGTATTGTCAGAGACCCGTTTCGCTCTCTAGGTTCCAAACAAAACAGATGCACAATGGGTGGTTAGCGTAATATAGAGACACACGTACTTAATGCAGGTACAAGTAATGTTATATACATTTACAACGCTACTAAACTATTTTTACTACCAAGTAAATAAATCTAAACAAATAATAATAATAAATACCTGGGACAATTCCACACAAATCGACCTAGTCCCAAATTAAGCAAAGCTTGTGTTATGGTAACTAGACAATAATATTTTTTTTTAAATAATTTTAATATTCAGGTAAGAAATATAAAATGATAATGGAATATTAAGAAAAATAAGAGGAACTATTAAGCATATAGGTGTCACACGAACAAAAAAAATATATTTAAGTCTATGGCTGTAATTGTAATCTATATACAATACTGGTTATGCATATTGTAAAGCTGTTTTTTTTTGTTTCGCCAGTTCTCTCCAGACTTGCATACCTCTTTCGCTTCGTCCACATTCTTCAGTCTCTTCATACACTTTTTTTTACACGAGTTTCGAGTACTCTTTATTTTTAGTTGATGATAGATGTTGTAGCACCAAATTCTTTAAAGTATTTTACTAATAAGAGAGGAAAACCCCTCCACCTTATAGAAGTCCGTAGCCAAATAACACAATTTATTGTGTTGTGTTCCTACGCGGTGAATAAGGTTTCCAGTTATGAGCTCCTTGAGGAGGGGGAGGTTGTTATATTGTGCTGGCACCAGAGGAATTAGTCCTATGATGCTATCAGTGCAGTATAACTCTCTAACTCTCCGGGCACAGAGTGGCAACGCGCAAGTGATACTTAGGTATCGTGAGCGTAAATAGGCTACGGTAACCGTTTCCCATCAGGTGGGCCGTATGCTTGTTGGGCACTCTTGTAGTATAAAAAAAACTGTCTCTATATTGACCGAAGCATCCAGGGTCCCAATTTTCCACAATTAGTTTCCAATACTACTTGAAAGCTCAACTGAGCCGTGCAAGTTAAAGATTACATCCATTTGACCTCGCTATTAACCTCACTTGATTATGAATAGAGGTCGAGTTACAAACTCCATGTTGAACCGACCTCATTTGAATGGACTACGGTTAGTTACAACCAGCGAGCATGTATGAAGAGACTGTAATGTGGATGAAGCGAGAGAGGCAGTTGCTTGGTAACCAAAGGCCCTGGGACAAAAAATAAACTACGGCTCAACCACGTATACGGTACTTATGACAAAAATATTTTGAACTCTCTATTTGTTCCGGCTCATCACCGAAACGGTTGGACCGTTTTCGACGAAACTTAAACTGGCAGATAGTTGGCTTTAAAAGGAGTAACATTTTATTTTAAATTAAGAAGCAGACCATCAGACAATGAGCTACTTGGGGAGGGGGGAGATTGTTATATTGTGCTGGCAGCAGAGGGATTAGTCCCATTATACTGCCAACACAGTATAACTCTCCGAACACGGAGTAGCAACGCGCAAGTGATACTTCGATATTGTAAGCGTTAATAGGCTGCGGTAACCGTGTTCCATCGTTGGGCCGTATGCTTGTTTGCCACTATTGTTATATAAAAAAAAAACATATTTATATTTAATTTCTCGCATACGAGTTAGTGAATAGCTAGTTTAAACATACATATTATATAACATACATATTATTTATATATTATATATTTATGAGCCGTGGTGGCCGAGTGGTTCGAACAGTTGCCTGCGGCGCAAAGGTCGCAAGTTCGAATCCCAACTGTAGCAATGAGTTTTTCTAAAACTTAAGTACAGTGATTAGTCACACCACGAGCTTTACGGTGAAGGAAAACATCGAGAGGAAACCTGCATACGTCTGAGAAGAAATTCAGAAGGCGTATGTATAGTCGTGCTTGAGTAACGGCGATGCGGCGATGCGAGGCGACTCGCCATCTGTCACGTTGGCACCTAATATACCTCTGGCGGAAAGTGGGTGTGTGGGTATTACCTTTACATCTCTGCCTACCCCTTCGGGGACCCTTGTGGGGAAGGCGTGAGGATATATTATTTATATTATATATATTATTATAAACATACATAAATTACAATAATGTTTATCATGATTTCAAAACTTCATTCGACAGGAAAAAACCTTGAAGTACGGAATTGGATATTAATTTAACTAGGGAACAAGTCAACTATACTTGCGTGCTAGATTATCAATTAACGAAAACGTCAACTAAACGTTTGTACAAACAAATCGCACGTGCGTGTTGGAAGTAGCCTGTAATGTAATATACCTTGACCGTTAAACCTTAGTCGTAATAAAATATTCCAGTACTCAACTACACACCAGTGCAAATACCTGAATGAATCCATTATGGATCATGACAAAATCTATGAGTCTCTTTTGTTTTTCGACTCTATGCAGCGGTTAGAGCGAGAAAACCTTCTACGGCGCACATATCAGCGCTACTTTAAATTTTTGGTCCTTCGAGTACTCTGTCATTTTCTGTGACATTTTATGATAAACACACTTTAATGTTGTAGAAATTAGTATTATGTATTATTTGTGTAGTTCGTATTGTCGTTAAGTTTTTTAATTATAGTTTTGTACTTTCGTTACCCTTCAGATAAAATCCTCCTTATATCTAAATATACAGTGTGTCAGAAAATTTTTGTTGTCTTCTAAACGTTGTAGGGTGCTGTGAATATATCCCCATGGCGATAACTACAATGAAACAAATAGCTCTAAAGATAACATTATTAAAGGGTGTAATACTCACTCCGAAATATGGTTTAATGCGCCTTCATTGTATCTCAGCATATATGTAAGGAACTGTCCGATTTCTGAGCCACTCAGTATACTTAAATATACATACATACATATAATCACGCCTCTTTCCCCTAGGGTTAGGCAGAGACCACTTCTTTCCACTTGCTACGATCCTTACATACTTCTTTCGCTTCGTCCACTTTCATTATTCTCTGCATACATGCTCTTTGGCTTAGGGTACTACATAAGATAAGCAAGATCGCACTACAGACACTCGTGTTCATCACAAAAGTATCCGTTTCTAGTGGAGCTAAAAGCTATGACTATCAAACGACCGTCAAGTAGATTATAAATATACATATCAATTGCGACAATCGTAAAGTAACATATGTAAATATTTTCACGCCTATTTTGAAAACATGAAAACATTGACAGACAGACAGACAGTCGAACAAAGTTGAGCAATGAGTATCTAAACGGAGCCTTGGAGCACACTTAGCATGTTTACAAGGACTGATGGCTAAGATACATAATTTCCAACTTAACATTACACTCCAGTCGCGCGTAATTTGTTTTTTAATTGCATACACGAATGACTTGCTAACATAGTGAGGTCGTATTTGTTCTTTATGCATATGTGTGGCATAAAAATAAAATCAGGGTCTTTGGTTTTTCACTTTGACATTCCTGACAGGTCAGGAAGTAGAAATATAGACGAAATAATAAAGACACGGATTGAAATGAGAAATACTATGTATATTGCTTATTGATCCTATTCGATTCGACTGCGTCAATTCATACGTCTATTAGTGCCTCCTTTGGATAAACTCCCTATCCTTTCACGCTCACGCTATCTATATCTATATACTAGCTGTGCCCGCGACTTCGTTCGCGTGGATGTCGAAAACTAAAATGCGTCGCTTAGATAATAGTGCTATATACACGTTTCGTTCAATACGAAGGGGGTAATGCAAGCTACGAACTAATAAAGAATTTGCGAATAAAGCACATAAATACTTTATTTAATGAGGCACTTGATTATGTTAATGCTTCTCATGTACTATGTTAGCAAATATAAAAAGGTTGTTTGGGTTTCTAACACGATAAAAAAATAAATTTGAAAAGCAATGATGAGTGAGGTCTAACCCCGCAACGGATAATGTTTGCCCTTAGACTTTGTTAATAGTCATAGCGTAACGGAGGCCAACTGGGAATTGCACACGTTTGAATCAAAAAGGAAAATAATTGGGAATACTGTTAAGATTTTGGTTTCGTTGAAGATTTGTTACTCTTAGCCGAGTGCCGGTTATTGGTCCTCCGACTTTTAAATAAATTGTGTGTATTTAGGAAATCATACGACTCTACCGCATATTTGGCGACATCTTTTTCGTTCATAACCGTGTTAATAGATGTATATTCCCTTCTTTCCCTAGAAACATTTCAATTGAGCGTTGCTGCTTGGTTGTTTTGAGGGGTTTGTGATCTCTGTAGGCTCCCCAAATATAGAGGAAATGAGCTCCAGCTGTGAGGCAACAGAACAATAGAGGCTCTCGACTAAAATTATTTTACCACCTGCTTGTATGGGATATGTACCGTCATCAGATGGCATTGCAGAAATTTGTGAAGTTATTTTACCACCTGCTTTTATGGGATATGTACCGTCATCAGATGGCATTGCAGAAATTTGTGAAATTATTTTACCACCTGCTTGTATGGGATATGTACCGTCATCAGATGGCATTGCAGAAATTTGTGAAATTATTTTACCACCTGCTTGTATGGGATATGTACCGTCATCAGATGGCATTGCAGAAATTTGTGAAATTATTTTACCACCTGCTCGAATGGTATATGTACCGTCATCAGAGGGCATTGCAGAAATTTGTGAAATTATTTTACCACCTGCTTGTATGGGATATGTACCGTCATCAGATGGCATTGCAGAAATTTGTGAATTTATTTTACCACCTGCTTGTATGGGATATGTACCGTCATCAGAGGGCATTGCAGAAATTTGTGAAATTATTTTACCACCTGCTTGTATGGGATATGTACCGTCATCAGATGGCATTGCAGAAATTTGTGAAATTATTTTACCACCTGCTTGTAAGGGATATGTACCGTCATCAGATGGCATTGCAGAAATTTGTGAAATTATTTTACCACCTGCTTGAATGGTATATGTACCGTCATCAGAGGGCATTGCAGAAATTTGTGAAATTATTTTACCACCTGCTTGTATGGGATATGTACCGTCATCAGAGGGCATTGCAGAAATTTGTGAATTTATTTTACCACCTGCTTGTATGGGATATGTACCGTCATCAGATGGCATTGCAGAAATTTGTGAAATTCTGCGCGTTTAGGGTGCCTCTTAAATGGGCTCGCATATGAAAGTTCAAATGAGTCGATAAAACACTACGCTATAAAATACTTAGACTTTAGACAGGCACCTACCAGCTCTCGATCCTCGGGTTATAAGGAGTGTCTGCCTGAAGTCACAACAGAAAAGCACCCTAGCATCTCCCATTGGCCGATAATTTTTCTATATGTATGGCTTCCACAGCTTTGCGGTTTGCCATCGTAATCTCGTCCCAAATTATAAGTAAGCAATCGCATAAAACCCTGGCTTTATCACTATTACGATAGAGACACGTCGCAAACGGGGCTTTCTGGGTGCTCCAAATCGATGGGTTTTTTAAACGTTGTATGTGAAGATTTATCCTCCAGACAATGTTGCTGTTATTCCCGTCTCTTCATACCCGTCGGTTTCGAGTATTCTTGACGTTCCCGCCCTTGAGCGTCAGATTAATTTCATATAGGTAGTTGAAACGTATTATTTAATTGATTGAAATTATTGTGTTGCTACGCCCATCAGGGTATACTGTCAGTTTATAAAATTGTAAGCTGTTGCAAAATATTAAATAAATAAATAAATAAACAACGTGATCTTCCTATACCTCTTCTTGCACACACTTTTGCTTTGTAGGTGTATCTGTTTCGTCAATCTTTCTTTACTCATCCCTTCTATATGTCCAAACCAACATAACATGTCTTTCTTCATCTTTACAATCACGCCCTTATTCACGCCAGTTGATTTGCGAATCTTTTCATTACAGATTCGATTTAGGATATTTTTCGAAGAGGTCGCACCTCAACTGCATTTAAGCTATTTTCATACTTCCTTGACATACCCAGGATTCGCTGCCATAGAATAAAAAAGGCACCAATTTCGCTTTGTGGACAGCAACTCGAGCATTCTTACTCAGACTTTTACTGCCCATCAACGCCGATTCATTCACCTTATTACCGGCAGTTATCCCTCTTTCAATATCTATTTCATACTTTCCACCTCGTGTGAACATGCTTCCTAGATGTAAAAATTCATTCACGTGCTCTGATTTGCTTGACTCTCTTTTAATTTGATCCCCACCAACTGTCGATATTTGCAAGACGTACTGAGTTAGCGGGTTTATTCTTCTACTCATAACTATATGTTCTATGGCCAACAGAGACCAATTCTCGCTTGAGAGGGCGCAACGCTCTCGATCAGCTGATAGACGCACTTCGCGTTCCTCGATGCTCTCCTGGGAGCGCAAAGTCGCGGTCAGAGTTCTTTGCGAACTTAAGCGCGATTCCCTTTCCGTGAATATTTCAAATTCACGTGAATTCAGAGTGCCTGGTAAAGCACCGTGCCGGTCATCCAATACCGCGCTTCTTCTGAGTCCGGAGACCTACTTAGTCTCATCCTTTTCGCATTCCGGCTACGCGGCGAAAGTATTTTTTTTATAGAGTGTATTTTCAAGGGAAATATCAATATACATACATACATATAATTACGCCTCTTTCCCGTAGGGGTAGGCAGAGATCACTTGTTTCCATTTGCTACGATCCTTACATAAATATCAAACCTATAATAAATCAAATAAATTCAATCAAAACTGTCGGGTGAAAACCAACACCATAGAAATTACCGAACACCTATTTATATACAAATTTAAAAACACAACAATCCAAATCATTTGTACGTGTTGTGTTGGGATAAAAACGGGTCGAAATCACAAACTTTCGAACGAATGACACTTTTCTAAGTACGAAGAAATTATATCTACCTACTCGATTCAATTTCGTTACTTCAAAATAATGACCAAACCTATGTATAAAAATTCCAGACAACCAACACCTTATTTCTAAACAATTCGGAACTCACAACGCCATCTATCGAATATGAAAGTCAACTTTCGTTCTATTTTGGTGTTTCAAGTAACTGAATTGCGTGCGTGAGAAATTTTTAATACATATTATCTAATATCTCTTGATAGAGTGAACCGATTGCGATGAAACAAAAACTAAGTAATACCTCTAGCTGCGAACAATTATTACGCATAAAAGTTATCTACATTGGTTTCGTATATTTTACGTGATACGTGAACATGCTTGCAGACAAACAGACAAACAGACAAAAAATCCAAAAATGCTGGAAATGGGTTCTGTTGGTTATCCTTAAACACCCTAGCAAATTTTTTTTGAAATATATTCGATGTACAAAAACGATTTTTCTACAGATTTATTATATGTATAGATTTATGTCATCGTGACAGATGGGCGTTTCGCGTCCTTACTATTAATTTATTTAAATCGGTGTCCTCGGTTATTTCCAATACCACTCAGACTGAAAAATTAATGATTCTTATTGATTTAGGTACAAGGAACCCAAAAGTAATGGCCTTGGGCTTACTGTCTATCTATACCAATGATCGATAGTAAACTGTAGTATGAAGGAGACATAACATAATATGTTATATCTATGAATAAGTAAGCTAGCTAAGCTTCTTAAAATCAAATAATCTATATAACTCAAAGGTGACTGACTGACTGACTGATATAGTGATCTATCAACGCACAGCCCGAACCACTTTGATTAATTCTACCCCCAAGGAGAAAAAATAGGGGATCTATGAAAAAAAATGGGGTTTGTATGAAACTTTGTCAATTTTAAACCGATCGGGCTGAGACTTTGCATGCATAAAGCAACTATCACGTAGGCATCCCCTATACACACATACACATCCAAAATAAATAAAAAAATACTGCGCAAAGTCACTATCCCACGCGGACGAAGTCGCAGGTAGTTAACGTCACATCAAGTTAATAATAAATCTGCATATACGTTGTAGGGAGATAATTTGAACAAACAGACCAAAATAAAACCACAAATAATGAGAATGGTTTACCTTTTCCTGCGTGACTGTAATATTTAACTTTTTCTTCATATTTTTTCAAACTCATAAATAAAATTAATAAAAAAAGACAACACAAAAAAGTTAAACACGAACAGTTTCTAACTCAGTTTCGAATTTTACGAAAGCGCGAAATTAGCAGTTTATGAAACGTCATTATCACGTCAAAGCGCTTTGGAGACTAGCGTTATGCACAGCTGTCCACTATAAAACGTCGGGGTTCGGGGTCTTATATCGCTTAGTAATACCAAGCGATAGAGGATCATGTAAGCTGGTTAGTATTATCTAGCAGGTTTTTGATCCACTATAATCTACTGCAAGACTTTTATCGCTTGTTAATGACCGAACGATTTGTGCGTTGTTTACTTTTTGCGATACTGCGCTATGTGTCGGCAATGCGAAGGGTTTTAGCTCGCTTTTTATCTGTGTTTAGTGCTCTTTACTTATCTATGACTATATATAGTATTACATGCATATGTACAATAACATGCCCTTTTTTCGAGAAACGACCTTTAAAAGGCATCGGAGGTCGGACCTATGAAATGCCATCCGTTGCTAAATGTTATTTAAGACCAAATATTAGTAAAATTTTAATATCGATAAAACTTTCACTTACATTTTAATAATAAATAACAGAACTATACATTTATATAATTCAATACGTTAAAGCTCCATTGATCAAAGCCCTAATTAATACGGGCGTATTCATCGCGGAGACCTTAATCTAGCTATAGGCATACCAAAAAAATACATTCCTACATTTAAGAGGACATTTAAGGCATCACCAGACATCTTTACCTATGTAATAATGTTTTGAATATCAAAATATTTTTTGATACATAAGATGCTGATAATAAAAACACTTTCTATTGTCAGCTTTATTCCGGCAAATCTTCCAAACGACTGGATGGATTCTGACGGAAAGTTCACGTGCAGATATAGCTTATGTTACAAGGCGTAGCTTATTTTTATTTATATGTAATTTTCATGTATATGTAATGAAAAATAATGCAAAAAGCCGTGGTGGCCGAATAAGTGTAGAGACTAATCACACCACGAGCTTTACGGTAAAGGAAAACATCGAGAGGAAATGTGCATACGTTTGAGAAGAAAGTCAAAAGTATAGTGTGTATAGTGTAACTGCGATGGTTTCGCCAGCTGCCACGATGGCATCTAAAATATATATAATAGGTCTCTTGTAAATTTTGACAAAAGATACGCAACACTGCCACAATAAAAAAGACAGCGGAAAGAAAAAAGGATGTCCTGTGACAAACAGTAGGTCAGTGCACCCGATTAGATATAATGTACATAGTTTCAGAGTTATTATCTATTTTATTTTAGAAATATGTAGATAATAATTAATATTTATCTCGCAATGACTCGAGATTACAACAAAATAAATTACTTCATGTACCCAGTTGCTTCTAGTGACAGATATAGTTATTTTTTTACATATAAAAAAAAATTTGCAATGCAATTTTGGACCATTTGCGACGGACTTGATCTCACCTATACCGCTAACGTCATTCAAGAGATCCAAGATAACCGTTTAATTTGTCTAGAAATGTCACATTGACTCATAGTTGTAAGTTGGTTCGTTTAATTAAAAAAAAACTTTAAATTAAAAAAAAAAACACTAATGTTATTTCCATCACCAATGGATTACAGCAATTATAACAAAATAAAATAATTTGATGTGGATGTATAATTTAGACATTATTTTTTTCTTTATTGACCTAGTTGGTTTTAAACTGGGGCATTGATGTCATAGACCAAGAGTGTTAAAGAGAAATATCTACATATATGACATCGGTCCTTTAAAATTTCCCCACCAATATTTTTTACAAATTCTGCTCTTACTCATCATAATTTGTCTTGATCTCAATTATATATGTAATACCATAAATTAAATACTCAATTACCATAAATTAAAGAGTAGATTTAATAATCTACTCTTTAATTTATGGTTATTCTAAAATACTAGCAACCAAGCCTAGGACACTATTTTAATGATACGGACATGCTGGAGGCAAGTTATTTCATTTTAGAATGTCAAACCCATCACATTCTTCATGTACACAATTGGAAAGCTTTATGAAGCCTTTAAAATATTCATTATAAAATCACAAAATGCCTGAATTACGATTTTAAAATTGTCAAACTAGAACATAATAAAAAAAACAAACTACTTTTACTTAAATCACCAATTCTCATCATGCAATAACCAAATTCCATTTAAATTAAAAATCAAACTATGCTAGAGAAAAATTTATACTGTAAAAGATTATAAAAGTTATTGCCAGGTAAAATGCACTATTAAATTAATAATTGATAAAAAAAAACTATGGATATTATGGTGTATCTTACTTAGACAGTGACATATAGGTGCGAACTACAGACAACAAAGACACCATCCTTACAAAATTGTGACCGTAGACTTCCTCGTGGGATACGGTGGAGGAGTCTAGCAATGGGCTGTGGTCTCCCAAATCCGCGCCACCCTCCCTCCGATCCGTTCGGACACGGCACACGTCACATCTCTTCATTTCTACACATACTTCTTAACTGTGGACTGGCAATAAAGTCCTTTGTCATGATAGCCAATTAATACTAAATCATAAGTAAATTTTATGAACATTTTCCAATTTTATTTTTCTTGATGTATATTTCTGACAAAATTATAGTATGCTTTACCTCACTATCACTATCTATTTCTGACAAAATTATAGTATGCTTTACCTCACTATCACTATCTATTAAAGAAGTCTCCTCCATGATCCAAAGAGGTTGGATGTGAATAAACAAACTAATGTTTTATATTGTTCTACACCAAACTACTTAGTAGGGTTAGAGGTTGGTAATAGTCGGACACCTAGCAGTATTGGCTAGCCAACAGTTAGTAAACTATCATAACAATTTTAAGCCATAAAACATCATTGTATGCAAATCAATCAGATATCCATTAGCGAAAATAATGACAAGACTGACAATAACGAACGCATATGGCGGGAGTTAGTGGTTCAATACTACTTGTGAATCAAGTATAATAATAATAAAAGTAGGTAACCACTTACCACTATTAGCTGGCTTCGACAAAATGAAAGCTAATTCCATAGAATTTTTAAGCGAAATCAAAATACTAGCTCCATCGTTCACTCAGCATAGATAAAGCAATTTACACTTAACATTAATTTTGCGTTTCTTTTTTATTTACAAGTTTTAATTCTTATTTTTTTTTAGAATAACCAGCGTGCTTTGCTTTGGCTCAATTATGACAAAGTTGACATTTATAAATTAATCAAAGACAAAATACCTTTAAAGGTATTTTTTTAAATACAATGACTGACTAGAACCTTAGGAGTTTTGCCAACAGTTAACCTCTTTATTATTTAGCTTTGTACTTGCTACACAGTATCATTTTTATTTCAAACATTGATCTTCAAGATAAAAATTATGTATATAATATAAATGCAAACAAGTTCCATAGTATTTATTTACAATTTAAGTTTAAAAGAATCATTGCTTAAATATATCAATGAAATTGTCCGATAACTTTGCGAAGTTTATGAACGAACACGAGTACGACGGTTAGGTCAACACGTCATCTGGCAGTGCTGTCAAGTTCGCGTATTTTAAATAATTTAATGAGAATTGTGATTTTCAGCTGTAATTCACAATGGTAATCAAACGATCTAATCAATACGATTGAATTACTTTATTTAGTTTCAGTATTATATCCTATTATAGTGAAAAACGTGTAAATAGATACCATCCGTATCCGGCGTATGTTTACATCTTAAAACCTTGTATTTGTGTTATTCCAGGTGCTTATAGCTGCTACAGTATGTACGAAATCAGGGAAAGGTAGTAAACTTTGTCTATTTACTATTACAGATCAGTATAATATTTTTTTACCCAAATTGTAATAACTAATATATGTTTTGACAGCGCTGGTATCTCGTCAGTTTGTAGAAATGACGAAGGCGCGTATCGAAGGCCTACTGGCTGCCTTTCCCAAGCTTATGACTGGAGGCAGGCAACATACTTTCGTGGAAACAGAATCAGTCAGGTAGATAGCTATAAATTACTTGTATGTATCATAATAAGTAAGTACTTACATGAACTGAAGAAAGATTGACAAAACAGAAATACAATGCGAAGGTGTGTGGAGAAAGAGGCAGAGGAAGACCATGTTCCAACTACCTAGATCAAATCAATAAGACATATGAGAGTGGGAACATCAAAGAGTATTTGAAACTGTTGAGCAAGTATGAAGAGATGAATGTTGATGAAGCTAACAAGGTCTGTAAGTCTCAAAACAACTGGCACCCTTCTCCCTCTGCCTACCCCGTTAGGGACTTAAGGATGATGTATATATATATATATATATATATATATGTCTGCAATAATTAAATAATTATATATTTGTAGATGTTCAATAAAGGGGGCTGATAATGTTGTGAAGCTCTTGTTACATTGTGGACATACTTGTCTTACAATATACACTCAAATTGATTTGAAGGAACCAACACTTGGCATTAAAGTAATAAATTACTACTCTTCTACAAGTGAAATATAGATCAACTGCTCTTCTTACTGTACTCTACTGAGTGAAACTCTGTTTCTGTGTCTATTGGAATATGTTTCAATTTATTAGTATGTGTTTTTTTTTATTCATAATTTTTTTTTTCTTCTATTATACTACAATCTGCTACCATACGGGAACATTAAGTAGTAGGTTTGTTGGGGTTTAGCGTGACATGCTCGGTATGTGACCTGTGTCACATCCTACTTTACTTTACAGTTCAGTCTTCATCAAATGAAGATTAATCAATGCAATGCATATATATAAGCTGAAACACCGCCACATGGCAGAAAATTGCCAAGTAATGTGACATACATAGACATGTTTTTGTTTTAGATATGTATATCAACCACTGGACAAGCTTTACATGCTGCTGATCACCACTAAGGCCAGCAATATCCTTGAGGACTTGGAGACTCTGCGACTCTTCAGTAGAGTGGTATTTACACAAATTTAAGCTGTTCTTTGCAAAATTTTGTTATTGTGTTAAACTCAGGCGTAGCTCACACCGCAGCTTTAAGTTGAAAGAAAACATTTGATAAGCAGATGAGAAAAGAGGGTGTTATGTGCAGGGATGGTGACTATTTTGGTATAGCATAATAGTCTACTAATATTACGTTATTAAAAATCATGATGATGATGTTAAAAATACTAAAATAAATAAAAATATTATAAAAGTATAATTGATCCATATATTAAGGTTGTTTATATGGAAGCGCTTATGATTTGTGAAGAACGGGAATGTTAAGAGTACTCGAAACCGACGAGCATGTATGAAGAGACTGATGAATGTGGACGAAGCGAAAGAGGTATGTAAGTCTAGAGAGAACTGGCGCTCTATACTCTCTGCCTACCCCGCTAGGGACTTGGCGTGATGATATGTATATATGTATATCTCCTATGTATGTTACATATGTTATGTATTGTGTACATATATATATATATTTTTCTCTCAGGTACCAGAATACTGCAGCCAGTTGTCAGAAGCGGAGGTGCTGAACCAAGCATTCAATCTGCTGTTTGCATTTGATGAGATTGTGGCTCTCGGCTACAGGGAGAGTGTCAACCTAGCACAGGTGTGTAATACAACACTATGTATTTAAATAAATAAACATATGTATGAAGTACGTAGATGAAATCAATCGAGCACCAATGGGAATGTAAACAGCATTCATAGGTTATATATATTTGAAGTTTGTATACTAAGCTAAATTGTCATGAAGAAGAGCAGGATAAGTAGAAGGAATGTACATACCCTACACTTTTCTGTTTTTCTTAAGGCATGATAATTTTTTTATATAAAAATATAGTTCTATTCTATTTTATGCTAAACTTCTATTCTAGCTTATGTGATTGGTGTCTTTGTTTCCAGGTGCGATCATTTGTCGAGATGGACTCGCATGAAGAGAAGATATATCAAGCTGTTAGACAGGTATGTTTGTCTGTGCTGCAGTTTCAGGAATGATTATTAAATTACAATACGATATGACATTAAAGTCTTGTCAGATCCATGGACGTGAAAAGTGGCGAGATAAGGCTCTATTAATGCAATTATTTTCAATAATGTATAGATTATTATAGTAAATACATTGATGTAGCATGACGAATAATTGTGTTGAATAGACCCAAGAGCGCGAGGCTGCCAACCGCATGCGTGAGCGAGCTAAGGAACTGCAGCGAGAGCGACTCGAGGCTGCCAAGAGGGGACAACCGCCGCGTTCCATGCCTTCCTTCGGTAAGTGACAAACCCCCTCCCCCCACCCCATCCCCCCTTCTTCACCTATTTACACCTCGTTCCATGCCCTCCGTCAGTGGGTGCAATATATGGTTGCTTGGTTATATTCTATGTGTGCGTGTGTTTGTGCAGGTGGTGGCTTCGGCAGCTCGTCCATGTCTTCAGCTGCCTCCACCGAGCCCATTGCTGAAAAGTTGCCCGCCACACCGGCGCGCGATACGTATGTATATGTTTTTTAAACTTCAATAGGGCTAAACATATGTTCCCTGACTTTGTTCCAATAAAAGTCTTTTGAATTTGAATTATCTGTGGGTTAGAAATGTGTCTTAAAGGTCTAATCTGTTCGTGACTTTAAAGCACATCTAAAATTATTATCTACCAGTCCAGCCCAGCTCCTTGGCTTATGGTCTCGCCATTTTTCGCTTAAGTGACAAAACTTCCTGGGACTCGGCGGACACACTTGCAATAAAATAACAAATGTCAAGCTTTTTTTCGTTTTTATAGTAGGTTTTTTTTTACACTACGTGGGTGGCAAACAAGCATGCGGCCCGCCCGATGGTAAGCGGTTACCGCCGCCTATGGACGCTTGCACCAGTGGTATCACTCGCTAACTGTATTTATCTAACCCACACATACGTATTATTAGGTGTGTTTCTCAGACAATGAGAAACTTGAAACTTGAGATGTGCCTTGCTGGAGGAATTTGGCCTTTTGTGGCTGGTACGTTTAACATGTGATCCATACTGCCGCAGTCGGCCAGCGGGCCGCTCGGCCATGAAGCTGGGCTCCCGCGGCACGGACACGGAGTCGTTCGTGTCGCGCCTGCGCAGTGAGGGGGACGCCGCCGCCGCCCCGCGCGCCGCCGCCGCCCTCCCCGAAAGGGGGGCGGAGCCCGACCACAAAGAGTACGTATACACCCTCCCTACATTGCCAACTTAAACATTGATTGAGGATTGTTGCGAATTATCTATACAAATAAATAAAATTGGAGTGTCTGTTTGTAATATTAAAATAACCGCTTTTTACTAAATGCATTTGGATGTATACTTCTCCGGGCAGGTATTTTTCTTGGTAACAGTGGTAACTTTAGTTTATGTTAAATATGTACATACATACATACATATAATCACGCCTCTTTCCCGTAGGGGTAGGCAGAGACCACTTCTTTCCACTTGCTACGATCCTTACATACTTGTTTCGCTTCGTCCACTTTCATTATTCTCTTCATACATACATGCTCTTCGGTTAAGGGTACTCTTGACCTGACCTTTTTTAAATATGTGACGTTCAATAAGTGTTCCCTGTGTCCCTTACGTTGAATAAAATATTTTGATTTTGATACACGGTACATATAGCAAAATCAGGACGAAAATGACGAGACTTTCACTGGCAGGTAGCTGATGTTATAAGGAGTAACTTAGGCTACTTTAATTGTAATAATTTGAACAATAACGTTTTAGTTCCACGTGGACGAAGTCACGGGCACAGCTAGTTAATAAACATATTGATATATAATAATATATCCTCACGCCTTCCCACAAGGGTTACCGAAGGGGTAGGCAGCCGCCAGAGGTATATTAGGTGCCAACGTGACAGATGGCGAGTCCATCGCCGTTACTCAAGCACGACTATACATACGCCTTTGAATTTCTTCTCAGACGTATGCAGGTTTCCTCTCGATGTTTACCTTCACCGTAAAGCTCGTGGTGTGACTAATCACTGTCAGAAATATTTATATATTGTATGTGTTGTATAATTACAGTGTCCACCTTCGCTTCGAGGAGAGACTCAGCCTCGTCGCCGGCCGCGACGGAGATATCCAGAACTTTGAGCTATCCGGTGATTACCATATTTATTATCTATTATTTGTTTGGTTTTAAGTAGTGGCTAGGTGGTGGCTTTAACGTGGGTAGCTAAAGAGAGGAAAGATTCTCCATCTCATCATCAATTATTTAATGTTTCACTTATCGTTACTTTTTATATTTGTCTGTCTGTCTGTTTGCAGCACTACAAAATCTTACAGACAAATTTTAATGATGAATTTCCGAATGGCTAGATCGATTTTCACAAAACCTTAATGATTGAGCGCTGAAGTCTTATCTTGTTGTTCGGTTAAGAATATTTTGAGTCATTGTCAGTAGGACTAACCACGCCTTTTTTAACTTTAGCCGGCCAATCAAATTGCATAAAATTATAAAGGCATATTCACCATGACCAGTTGAATAAAATTACGACTTCCTATTGCGTTTCTATGTGTGAGAAAGAGACGCAATGTTATCATCACCGCCGCCCTCTGTCGGCTTCTGTGGGCAACACAAGTGTTTGTCCCCAGGTTTGCTGACACTGCGCATCACCAACGAACAGTTCGGGCGCATCCAGGTGCACGTGGACAATAAGGATTGGAGACCTCTTCAGCTACAGGTACTTGTCTTATCACAAATATTTCCATGTAAGGTAGATTTAAATAACAACTTTTATCAGTGTAAGGAAACTAAAAAAAAAGAGTTCCGCGGAAGAAGCCACGAGGAATTAATTGCGACTAGTCTAGGTCCCAATATGCAATTATCTCCACGAACTAAGCCTTCGATAAGAAATAATTTCCTTTTAAGGTAAGCAAGTAGGTACTAATATCAAATTCTGCGAAAGAAAGGCTTCGAGATAAACAAGACGTATGCAGGTTTCCTCTCGATGTTTTCCTTCGCCGTAAAGCTCGCGGTGTGACCAATCATTTAAGTTCAGAAAAACTCATCGGCACAGTCGGGAACCACTCGGCCACCAAGGCTTTTTCTACACGAAACTATTACCGTGTAATGTGGCAACATTAGCTCGTAAGTAACCTGTAGAACGTTCGTGTCAGACGCACCCGAACGTGGACAAGGAGGCGTTCCGCGCCACCGGCGTGATCGGGCTCAAGCAGAGCCAGCGGCCCTTCCCGCTGCACAGCGACGTGGGCGTGCTCAAGTGGCGCCTGGCGCACGCCAGCGACGACAAGCTGGCGCCGCTCTCCGGTGAGACTACCCTCTCTGCTACACTCTACCCTCCTCCATGCTGCTTCTATTGACTCGCGCTTACAGTTATTTGTCCAGTTAATTAAAAGCCGTGGTGGCCGAGGGGTTCGAGCAGTTGCCTGCGACGCAATGGTCGCAAGTTCGAATCCCGACTGTGCCAATGAGTTTTTCTGAACTTAAGTGCAGTGATTAGTCACACCACGAGCTTTACGGTGAAGGAAAATCATCGAGAGGAAACCTGCATACGTCTGAGAAGAAATTCAAAGGCGTATGTATAGTCGTGCTTGAGTAACGGCGATGGACTCGCCATCTGTCACGTTAGCACCTAATTTAGGTCCAGCGGAAAGTGGGTGTATGGGTATTACCTATACACCTCTGCCTACCCCTTCGGGGACCCTTGTGGGAAGGCGTGAGGATATATTATTATATTATATATTATTTAATAAAATAAATACTAAAAAATAGGATAGCGGGGACATTTTTACTTAACTTTCTTTTTACTTTCTTTTTATTTATTCCATATCTTGACCGGAATTAGTTACAGTACTGATGACAATATTTGTGTCACTTGTTTAATTTGTCTAATTTGTGAATGTGAGAAAATCTTAGGCTTTGTAGATTCTTAGATCTTGCTAACATTGTTATAATTATCCTGTTTTATGTATGCTTTGTATAGTAAGCAACGACCTAATGTCGGGCCTACGTTGTTCCCCCATACTTGGGGTACACTTATAGTAAAAAACATGTACTATATACGAATAATTAGGCAAATTATACAAAAACCTAGCTAGACTTCATAACCACCGCAATGTACACAGTTATTACAATAAAGAACTTACTTACTTGCTAGATTAGATGGAATTTTGGACGTAAATGAGGTCAATCTTTTTACAACTTAGGGTTTCTTTTATTGCTCCCTTATGCATATTTGTGCAAGTGTCTCGTTGTCTGAGGCCCACTGTATGTATGACTTCGTATGTATAATGTCATGTCACGTTGGCAGTGAACTGCTGGCCGTCTGAGGGCGCGGGCGGCGGCTGCGACGTGAACATCGAGTACGAGCTGGAGCAGGAACACCTCGCGCTCACAGACCTCAACATACACATACCCTTGCCGTGAGTAGCTGCATAGGCCAGGAACACCTCGGAGGATCGAATCTTAGGATTCAAATATAATAATAAAGTAGATTACTATGTATTGTATGTGTATAAATGAATTGAGTGTGTGGGTACTACGCACCTCTGCCTACCTACCCCTGGGGGGACGGGGACGCTTGTGGGTCCTTAAAGCTCTAAAACTACTGAATAAAATGTTATGCGCTACAAAATATACACTTTCTTAATCTATTAAAAAGACCCCCCACAACTATACTAAATAGCAATGCTTTTTGAGACCTTGCGTGCGTACGTTGGTGCGTGTGTGCGTGCGTGCGCACTCAATGACCATGGAAACTTATCAATGTATATATCCCGAACAGTTCCGGGAACATATCGCTGGTGGTGCACCAGTGGGAGGGCAGCTACACACAGAAGGGCCGCACGCTCGTGTGGAGCGTTCCGCTGGTGGACAAGCAACACAAGACGGGCACGCTCGAGTTCACGTGAGTGCAAGTTCAAATCCCGACTGTACCAGTTTTTCTGAACTCAAGTACAGTGATTTGTCTATACTAGGAAACTTGAATACGTTTGAGAAGAAATTGAAAGACGTATAGTCGTGCTTGAGTAATGGCGATGGACTCGCCATCAGGCACCTAAAATATATCTTCGGCGAAAAGTGGGAGTGTGGGTACTAACTGCACCATTTTGCCCAACCTTTCGGTGACACTTGTGGCAAGGAGTGAAGATATTTATGGTCGTGTTAGCTCAGTGCTTTAAGTCAACACCAAAGAGAAGATCAACGGTTAAAACCTTGGTGATCTAGAAAGTTACTTTTGATGACATTTATTTTTCTGGTAAAGAAAATCATTGTGAGCAAATCCCAGGAGTCACGTTTGCACCTGTATATAGATTCGGTGAAAAGTGGGTGCTATTCCACATCTGCCTACACATCATTGTGGAGTTGTGCATGATAACACAGTACCTCTCCGTTCAACCAGGGTGACGCCCGCTATCCCGAACGATTTCTTCCCACTGACGGTGTCCTGGACATCGGATACGTCCCTGGCCTTGCTGAAGGCCACCAAGGTGACACAGGCCGACGACGGATCACCCGTGGACTTCTCCCAAGACGTCTCCTTCCATCCCGATAAATATGACATTGTATAACTTTTATTATTTTATGATAATTATATTCATAGCATACTAAGTCTTGCTGCAATAGTTAGTGAGTTAAGACAATACTGCCCTGAATAGATACTTATTTGTGTATCCGGCTGTACTGCGGCTCTCGACAATATCCTTTTCTGTAAGGATTCTCGATATACGAAATGTATAATTTTGATTTTAAATGCCAATATGATGTGCATACTGACTTGCCTGACAGTGAGATTCGGGTTGGCGCGGTTGTCATTGCCTTCGGATAACGTGAACGCTAACAGAAAAGGATTGAGCCGTTACTGTACTAAACAATTTAGTAAATGATCCTTCAATTATTGTTTGAATAAGTATACCAAAGTTAAAGCTAATTTTCACTAACAAAACAATAAGGGCCTTGCAACATTAATATTGCACCATTTCACACGAGTGCTAAAGAGGCAGATTATAAAATATATGTATGTAGATAATTAATCGTAATAGTTGGTATGAAAAAAAATACTATGTAGAACGCGCCATCTGTTCGTTTTAATTGTGAATCTAAATCCATTCAGGAACGCAGAACCACAAATTACCGTAAAAATCGCCGGCTTAGCGGAGTTCAGTGACATATATAGGTACAAAAAAAAATATATATATATGTAAATTTTCTTGAAATTTTGACGACCGTCTGGTCTAGTGGTTAGAGCTCCTGACTGCGAAACTTGAGGTCGCGGGTTCGAATCCCGCTGAGGGCAGATATTTGTGTTAGCGATGGGCGATTGTTACTAAAAACATTCGAATTATTCGATTGTTCAATTTATTCGAATCATTCGAATAAAAATTGTGATCTTTCGAATAAATCGATAGTAGTAGTACGTTGACCCCGAGGCCGCGCGCCCTGCCCGAGCGCAGCCGAAATCAGCCGCAGGAAACCATCGACGCCGTCGATTTAGTTGTTCCGAACGAATTAATAATTCCCACCGAATGACAAAATCGAACGGCGGGAATTGCACGGCGCGGCAAAACACTGCGTGCGTCGATTGTTATTCGTTCGTCGATTGTTATTCGTTCGTCGATTGTTATTCGATTGTTTTTTCGTCACAACGAATGAATCGACAATCGAATATACAGTTGTACAATTGTCGATTCATTCGATAGTTTTTTTTCAACAATCGCCCATCGCTAATTTGTGTGATGAACACGAATATTTGTACCTTAGTCTTGGATGTCCTATGTATTTAAGTATATATCTATATATATAAGTAAATATATCGTTGTCTAGTTACCATAACACAAGCTTTGCTTAATTTGGGACTAGGTCAATTTGTGTGGAATTGTCCCAGGTATTTATTTATTTATTTATTTATTTATTATTCTCGGCCAAATTTCGCCAGAGAGAATATCTGTGCCTGCTAACGTATAGCGCTGGAAGCCTAGCCATTGACCGGTTTAGTAGAAAAAGTTCCCGGAACTCACGCTACTAGAGACAATCCAAAAAAAAACAACGATAGCATCAATGTTATTCACTCACTACAGTCTGCAGCAAGATTATGTAGCAGTAAATTTGTTTAAAAGGTCGGTTTAAATATTTTTTTAATATTATTCAAACTAATTATATTTTTATTCTTCAACATAAGCGTCAGGAAACTTATTGGCCGTCATATTAAAATACAGTATTATATTAAAATGACCCTTAGGTACCACCGTGTCCAAGAAGAAAGAACGAAAAATCCCTACTCCCCTACTAAACTATTAATATTATAAATGCCAAAGTAACTCTGTCTGTCTGTTACCTTTTCACGTCTAAACTACGGAACCGATTTAAATGAAATTTGGTCCAGAGATAGCCTAGAGCTTGAGGAAAGACATGGCTACTTTTTAATGCGAAATCTGCGGGTGTGAGTGGTTGAAAAGAGGGTAAAAAATGCTGCTTAAAATCACTTGCCTTGCCTATAAGTCTCAAGTTATTTTAATGAATACAAGAGAATTTTCAACCCGTTTACTTCTGTAGAAACTTGCGGGGCGTTCCCTGTTTTATAATTATGTTTGTGAATTGACTTGATATAACTTAAACCGTCTAGTTATGGTCAGTTATTCTGCTCCATGTCCTTTAGTTACAAAAAAGATGAATTATGTCTCTAACCCCAGCCGGCCGCATATATTAAATATAAGTTAATCATGATTTCTTTTATTTTAAGTCATATATGTACGTGGATACATTACTTTATGTCTTCAAGTGGCATTCTTCATTTTGTTACGAAAATTACTTATTGATAAAATAATATATCGGCTATTAAAATTTCTTTCATTTAACAACAATACCCATAGGCAATTCTTGATACTTTTTGCAAATCCTACTAATATTGATTGTCAATGGGAAATTAAGTCAGGATGTTTGTCCCTCTTTCACGCTTAAACTACTGAACGCAATTGGATGCAATTTAGCACAGAGATAAATTATTTGCTGGATTAACAGTTGGGCTGTTTTATTCTAGAAAAATCTCGAGAAAAGAATATTCATGCAGGTGACACAACTTGTAGTGTATAAATTTACTTCGTGTTTAAATTTCACCAGTCAAATCGAATTACCAATGCCCTAAGCCGGTCCGAACCCCAGCGGTCTCCTTAACTGTGTTTGCTTAACATCTAAGAAGTGCCTGACTGGAGGCCTATGGTCTCGCCATTGTTCTGTTGAGTTCCAAAAGTTCCTGGAATAAATACTTCGAGGGACGAAGTCGCGCACATGTAGCTATCTAGTGATAAAATTATATCTAGCTAACTCTGCTTCGTGGTTCTGTCCACGTAAAGTTTATTTTCATTTTTAGTTTTGTTTATATAAAAGGAATTTTATCAAAGCAAAATTTCATTCAATTTAGTTACATTTTTATTTTTATTATATCCTCACGCCTTCCCATATGGGTCTCCGAAGGGGTAGGCAGAGGTGTGTAGGTAATAGCTACACACCTACTTTCCGCCAGAGATATAGTAGGTGCCAGCGTGACAGATGGCGAGTCCATAGCCGTTTTTTGTTTTTATCATTTAGTTACATGCTCACAAACTTTCGCATCAATAATGTTGGTGGGATATGTACCTATTTACCTATAGGTACATTTGTGCAATGGAGTCGTAAACTTTATCAATAAAGATTGGCAACACAAGAAAAATGCGTGTAATCAAATGTATGTACATACACACTGCGATGTATTGTCGTATATTTATTGTAGTGCTGACAGTAGCTATAGTGTGTGCCAACTGGGAACTTGATCTGCTGGATTTGGAGACTATGCTCTTTGGAAAGAGGACAGATAAACTAGAATTTAGCGAAAACTGTTGGTATTAAATTTAACTCTATTATCTTATTACAAATATCTTCCACTTATATCTAAGGCCGTCTTGTCTAGTGGTTAGAGCGCCTAAATGCGAAACAAGGCAGCGGTTTCGATTCCCGCTAAGGTCAGATATTTGATATAGTAGCCATCCATACTAGGTAGGGTATATTATATAAAGAGAGATTTTTTTTTAAATTACTTATTGTTTACGTCGTGTTTGGTCACAACACGAGTTTTACTGTTAAGAAAAACATCGAAAAGAAACCTGCGTACGTTTGAGAATAAATTCAAAGGCGTATGTATACTCGTGCTTGAGTTACGGCGATGGACTCTCCACCTGTCACGTTGGCATCTAAAATATATCTCTGGCGGAAAGTGAGTGTGTGTGGGTACTACCTATGCCTCTGCCTACCCCTTCGGAGTTCGGCGACACTTGGGGGAAGGCGTGATACCATATTCGAATTATAAAATTGTATGACTACATATAATACGGTATCTTTAATAAATAAATTTTTCATGAAAAAAACTTATCATGAATTGTAAAATGATACTAAAACCATATTAAGGGATTTCACAAGGGGAATTCAATAATTTAAAAATATTTTTTATCAAATTTTACTGACATGCAGACTGCGCCAGTTCTCTCTAGACCAAACTGCACCAGCTCTATCTAGACTAGACTGCGCCAGTTCTCTCTAAACAAGACTGCGCGATTTCTCACTAGACTAGAATGCGCATGTTCTCACTAAATTAGACTGCTGAAAGATCTGGATCTTTACAAACAAGACTGCGCCAGTTCTCTCTAGACCAGACTGCGCCAGTTCTCTCTAGACCAGACTGCGCCAGTTCTTTCTAAGCAAGACTGCGCCAGTTCTCTCTAGACCAGACTGCGCCAGTTCTCTCTAGACCAGACTGCGCCAGTTCTCTCTAGACCAGACTGCGCCAGTTCTTTCTAAGCAAGACTGCGCCAGTTCTCTCTAGACCAGACTGCGCCAGTTCTCTCTAGACCAGACTGCGCCAGTTCTCTCTAGACCAGACTGCGCCAGTTCTCTCTAGACCAGACTGCGCCAGTTCTTTCTAAGCAAGACTGCGCCAGTTCTTTCTAAACAATACTGCACCAGTTCTCTCTAGACTAGACTGCGCCAGTTCTCTCTAGACCAGACTGTGCCAGTTCTCACTATACCAGACCTTTTCACTACATCTGTTTCGCGTACCTCTCATTAACCTTCTCATCCTTGGGTGTAATTTTTTTCAGTCTATCCTTCTCTAGAGGGTTACCATGTAAACGCGAAGGCGATAGCTATAAAGCAGCATCCGTGGATAGCGAGCGTTGTTCATTCTCGTACGTACAACGAACCACACGTATGCACTGCGTCATGTATCGATGAAGGGATCTTTGTTACAGCTGTGAGGTGTGTCTACAGGTAATTCTAATTGGGCCGGGCATAGAACACCCTAGAGTTATACCATTCTAGTGAACTGTAATAACTGTAATGGAGCGATTCAATCTACGACTTCTAGTTGTTAGAGCTCCTGATTGCTACGCTTCCCGTTTGGTTGCCGCTGTTGACTCATAAACGTCAAAATCATCACACGTCATAAATATGTGTAACATAGACGACTGTCTGGTCTAGTGGTTAGAGCTCCTGACTGCGAAACTTGAGGTCGCGGGTTCGAATCCCGCTGAGGGCAAATATTTGTATGATGAAGACGAATATTTTTACGTTAGTCTTGGATGTCCTCTGTATTTAAGTATATATCTATCTATATAAGTAAATGTATCGTTGTCTAGTTACCATAACACAAGCTTTGCTTAATTTGGGACTAGGTCAATTTGTGTGGAAATTGTGGTAGGTGTTTATTATTTATTATGTGTTCCTGGTCTGCAATTTGCTATGTACTTAAGTCTAATCAAATCAAAACTACAACGTCCTTTTTTAAATATATAATTACCGGTACCAACGCATCACGGAGTAGGCAGTGAGGTATATAAACATATACACATATCATCACGCCGAGTCCCAGTTCTCTCTAGACTTACATATCTCTTTCGTTTCGTCCACATTCATCAGTCTCTTCATACATGCTCGTCGATTTCGAGTACTCTTGACGTTCCCGTCCTTGAGCGTCCGATCGATTTGATCTAGATAGTGGATAGTAGTTGTTTACAAGAATAAGAAAATATAATAAATAAATGAAGAGACTGATGAGTGTGGACGAAGCAAAAGAGGTATGTAAGTCTAGAGAGAACTGGCGCTCTATACTCTCTGCCTACCCCGTTAGGGACTCGGCGTGATGATATGTATGTATGTAATAAATAACCAACTTTCAGCCTCAAAATAAACTACACGGGCATAAAATACGGACACGCATCCTTAGACGCCATAGCGTTTGTTCTTCCGTCTAATCCCAGCATTCAAGCGTTTGACGACGTGGCTCTCATAGTGGTCGACACGAGAAACTTCAATTCCCCGTGGTCGGTTATAAAGACGTTCACAAATATGAACAGGACGGATGACAGTTACAATTGGTTCACATCCCTTGAGCAGGATTCCAAGCAGAGCGATTACGTGGTAGTAGGGTTCGCGCCTGATAAGGTACCTTGTTAATTTAAAACTCGACGTCACAGGATTTTAAAAGACTTGTATGTAAGTATGTACCTAAGTATGTTTGTAAAGAATTGGCTCAAAATATATCTCTGGCGGAAAGTGGGTGTGTGGGTATTATCTCTGCCTACCCCTTCGGGGGCCCTTATGGGAAGGCGTGAGGATATTTATTTTTTAAAAGTACTAGACCGATTTAAAACATTATTTCACCATTTGAATGCTACATTATCACTGACTAATAATATAGACTATTTTTATTGCAAGAAAAAAATATTTTATGCCAAAATGTTTAAAAAAAAATGTCCACCCGTGCGAAGCCTGGACGGGCCCACTAGTAGAATAATATATCCTCACGCCTTCCCACAAGCGTCCCCACAAGGGTAGGCAGAGGTGAATGGGTAGTACCTACCCACACTCCGCCAGATATAGTTTTTATGCCGACGTGACAGATGGCGAGTCCATCGCCGTAACTCAAGCACGATTGTACACACGCATTTGAATTTCTTCTCCTTCACCGTAAAACTCGCGGTGTGACTAATCAATGTGTACTTATGTTCAGAAAAATCATTGGTACAATCGGGTTTCGAATTTGCAATCTTTGTGTTACAGGCAACTAACTAATCGAACCACTCGACCACCACGGCTCTTAATTCTCGGTAACTTGGTAATAAATGAGTAAAATAAATCAAAAACAAATTATATGACATTACTACTAATTCCGTACTTATAATGAAAGCAAGCGCCCCCGCCCCCCGTCCCACCACCAACATAACCTAAGACGCGGCCAACTAATTCCGCGCGGACTATAATACTAATATTTATTTTTTTCGGCAGGGTCCCCATAGAATATTGGCCGGTAGGGTACCGTTCGACTTGCACGAACTGAAAGTTGTATTAGATATCAAATTTTGCTCCAAAATGTACACTTTGGGTAGATATAAAGCGTATAACGTTCCTTGCTACTATGGGTGTACTAGCAAAGAGTACGACACTATGAGCTCAAAGTGTGCGAACTACTTAGGGGTTGAAGGAGCGGCGGTCATTGACAAAAGAAGTAAAACGCTGATAGGTGTCGCCACGTGGGGAGGATCACACTCATCGTACGAGCTACCCGTCGGAATAGCAGTACCAAACACTGATACCTTCTATAAGGATCTCGAATGTGCACGGAAAATAAGAAATGCGCGCAAATATATTGTCAGTAAAAACTATTATCAACAACTTTGCGATAAAGTTTAATAGGTGTTTGCAGAGTTCGTAAACGATGTATAAAGTGATACATTCAAACTATATTTCATTGTCTACAAGAAGTTATGAATACATACCTACTAAATTTATTAATAATATGTATATAGTTATTAAAACAATGGAAACATCGAAATTAAACCTGCATATATCTGAGAAGAAAATCAAAGACGTATGTATAGTAAACTTGAGAAACGGCGGTTGATTCACCATCTGTCACCCTTATCGGGACCCTAGTGGAAAGCCGTGAAGATATACAATAAATCATTTGAAAACAGAACATATAGTGAAAAAATAAAAACAAACATTAAAAATATTAGTTTATTGGGCTTATGTTTTTAAATAATGTATGTACACTTATGCATTATTTACATTGAAATTAAACTTAAACTCTGAACTAGAAGCGGCAAATTTCAAGGTTTTATCAACACTTTGCTCAGTATTGCCAGCATTTGATTTAGTGCTGCCATCATCTTTCACTTTGGCAGATACAACAGTGGAGGATGAATTTTCAGTACTACTGTCATTACCAACTTGGTCGGATGTTAACTTGAAACCAAAACGAAATGAACTGTCCCCAGTTGTTAGAAATGCAGATTTTCTGAGAAATGTAGCTTTTGGTTTCTCTGGCGCTTCAGATATTTTTATTTTACTCGCCACTGCAACGAGAAAACACTATAACAGTTTTTGCAACCCTCAAAAATCACAAAGTTAGATTCACTATCATCACCTGCCATAAATGTGCCTTTGTTATTTCTGATAAAACCCTCAAAACATTATATTACAAGCTAACATTTTAAGTTATGAGCATGTTTTAATACTTTTCGCTAATTTCTTCTCCTCAGCAGCCATCTTTGCTCGGTAGTCACCAAAATGTGTCCGCATTAATTGCCTCTTCCTTATCGTTGGCTGGTGATTGTTTTTTAGTACTGTCAACACTTTCCATATTTCTTGCACTGCAAATTGATATAATACAACATTTGGTAGGTACAAGTAGCAATGGTAGAGCACAGAATAATAAATAAAAACTAAAATAGTAGCACAGCTTTTGCGTGGCTAAGTACTCTCCTTCAAAGTCAAGACTGCAGTTTCGAACCAAGGCAGATGGGCACAAGAGGTAGGCCTAAACATAATAATACACATATGAACAGTTGAAATTGATTTAATACATTGTGTTACTATCCATTGTTGTACACAACAAGTATGGTATTGTACTTAATATTGGCGAAGGATTTTGGTTGAGACATATGGTTCAAAGAAAATGTGCTAAGCAAATGATAGGTGTCGCGTCAGAGATGCTGACAAGAGCCCAGCTCTTACATTTGTGGTGACGATGCATGAAGCATCTTATATAGCTGCAACTATAACATCAAAATTTGTTTTCAATATGGATGGGCGTTCATGCTGAAATATATTAAGATTGTCCTGGGGTATTTTATTTTCTTTTAAGGTATGTCAGTACGCAAGGCTACAGGGCTTACCACCAGAGATAGAAGATTATTCATGATCGAGTAAAAGCTTAACAGTATGCCGCCTGCGACTCATACAGATCTTGTTATAAATAATTTTGTTGATTACTTACGTTGTTTTTCATTCCCTTTTTTCTCATTTAAAGACCGTTCTAACTGTTGGATGCACCAACAGAGTTCTAGTTGAAATTGTCTCATAGATTCATCAGGATCGACACTTTCATTATTTTCAGTATCGACTTTACACGGCTTCTGGATCGAGTTTGGTTTCCCTTTGTTGTGTAATTTCGTTGCTTTCGGCATTTTATCGATATTGTTTTATTTTAAAAAATATTTAACCCTCCACCACGATGTTTTCTTTCAAAGTTTTGTTTTGTTTCACTGACATGTAACGTAGGTACGTAGAGAACGAGGACACATACAAAATTAAGTGCGGTTAGCTAGCTAGGAGACTGCAGTAGACATATAAAAAAGTGCTGACTGACAGATATTGAAGTAGATTACAACTATTGACACAGACTAAATTAGAAATTACTTTTGTAAAAATAATAATAAAAGCGCTTTATTTGTTATTATAATTTCAACAATATTACACAACACTGGATGCTCGGTTATTCTGTGGAAATAAACTATTGTACTAGACTAGATATATATTATGTAACATATAGTCTGATTTACTAAATGGATATGCTACCAATGAGCTTGATCAAAGATTTCAGCAGTTTAAAATCCTGTTATTGTATAGAATTGCGAATATTTAAACTTTAACTACTATAAAATAAAGAGGCGAATCGTAGAGTTTTATTAATAGTAATAACAATTAGTAGTTTAAGTTCGCCATTTCCTACGTCCTGTATAAAAGTGGGTTGATTAAGATTAATTAGATGTAGCCACCATAACATACATATTGCATTTATTTGTTCTTTACATATTAGGGTGCATGCATACATATAGCGACACTCCTGAATGACGTAACGCCGACATGGTTGTGAACTATTTAACATAACCTAAAACATTTGCCTTTCGTTCAATTTTAATTTGTAGTATGCCGCTTGGAAAATTTGGGAAAATAACACTTTCGTGGTAATTACTTCAATAATAACCGTTTACATTCCCCGTTACTTTTGCAATACTTGGTGAGCCGAAAATCTTTCACCTATTAATACTATCTTTCCGCTTTTCTATCATAAGTCATTTTATTTCTTTATAATTTATTCATTTTCAATTGGTATTTTAGCCTTTGCTATCACACTATTTCCCTTCTAGTTTTGGCTTTAATAAGTTATATCGATTTTGTGCAAAGTTGGTTAGTACGAATCTTATTTATGTAGGTGGTTAATATTTATAATCTCGTACATACATGTTCCTCACTGGGTAGGCAGACAGACCTTCTCATTCCGAAAGGAGCCTATTTCATCTCAATTTCTATGTAAATATCTTCTATGTAGTGATTGAAAGTTCTAGATATAATTTTATTTACAACTCTAGTGGCCTAATTGCTGGTAAACTAGCACTGGACATGGAACTTAACATTCCCTTATAATTTTTTAATCTAGAAATTTGGCTTTCTCAAGCATAGTGTCTTAGTTAAGATTTGAACTTATCACCTAAATAATTAAATACATACAGCTAATTGAGGATGAGGAGGATGATACACCCCTAAGTAAAAAATAGCCTGTTTTACTTCAGTTTGACTGCAGATATCTGTATGAATAAACGCATCTTTCCAGGTTAGCAATCACAGTGACGAGTCTTTCCTTGTTCGTTGTAGCAAAAGACATTATTAATGGTCAGCGTATTGAGAATATGAAAGTGCGGGAACGTATGCGCAGATCCAACGACGGTGACTTCTCAGACCTCTACAGAAAGAATTGAGACACCTGGAGGTGGGTCCCTTGCACATGTATCTTATTTATGTTGAAGAGAATGCTTGCCCAAACCCAATCATATTTTATGGAATACAGAACTAATACACTTGTAAAAACAACACTATTGATAGATAGCAGTTTCCATACCAGATACAACAATTTTTAGCTGATTGAATAATAAATCGATCTAATTTTGTGAATTATGTGGGCTTAAAAAATACAAAATAGATTATATTTAATAGATAGTAGATATAATAGATAATAAATAGTATGTAACTATTTGAAGATGCAAGATCTGTGCTTGTTTAGGTGCAAATCCAATAAGAGAAGTGACAGTGATAAAAGATGGCGGTACCCCAGCTAGACCCAGCTAAGCTGCAGCTGGTGCAGGAGTTGGAGATTGAGATGATGTCTGATATGTACAACCGGCTGGTAAGCGCTTGCCACCGCAAGTGCATACCAGTCAAGTACCACGAGGCTGAGTTAGGTGAGTTCAGCACCTTGTTTTTTGGTACACCAATGGTAACTCATACTTCTGGGGTCTTTAGCTATTTAACTGAACAATGGTGAGACCAAAGGCCTCAAGTTAAGCACTTGTTAGTTGCTATGCAAATGTTTAACCTACTCGAGGCCCCAAGCAGTAAGCACATTAGGATAGGTGCCCCCCTATGACCATGAAAGATAAGCTTTAAGATTCTAGATTTATGCACATGCAAAAGCTTTAAGTAAGTAGTGTAGTCATTATTTCGGAATACGCATTTGAATTTGTATTGACTATGAATGATTTCATTAATTCGCCCATGTTTCTTCATCAATTTGATCTAGAGACTAGAAATATTTGTAACTAGTAGTGTGATATAATAAATGAAATGGCTGGCCCGATTTTGAGGGGACTTTCACTGGCAGAGAGCTGATGTTAAGCAGTAACTTAGGCTACTTCCACGCGGAAGAAGTCGCGGGCACAGCTAGTAATAAATAAGACTAGATGAAGCTTAGAATGGCGAGAAATTCAAATGGATACATACATACGTATATAGTCGTAGGCAGAGAGAGTAGAGCGCCAGTTTTCTCTTGACTTACATAGTACCTCTTAATTACAGAATTCAATAAATAAAATATATCCTCACGCCTTCCCACAAGGGTCCCCGAAGGGGTAGGCAGAGGTGTATAGGTGATACCCACACACCTGTTTGGAACTGACATAACACAGTTACTAACACTATGTACAGGTAAAGGAGAGTCAGTATGCCTGGATCGCTGCGTGGCAAAGTATTTGGATGTGCATGAGCGCATTGGCAAGAAGCTGTCGAACATGTCCCAGGGCGAGGAGGACCTCACCAAAGTCAACTTACAAGACAAGAAGTAGGCGGACACCTCTCTTATTGTGAACCATTTGTAATTTCAGACATTTTGTCGTGACACTTCAGTTGACGTAACGCACGTAATGTATTTATATATCGAGCTTGTCACCATTGGCCCAATATACCATTTTAACATTTTAGTGCGCCCAAATTTCCCATACTTAACAATCTCTATCCTTATTCAATTTGATATTTGGGGAATTACGGAGATCAAACTCGTCATCATTTAACCTCTCAACCATCACAGGACGTTTGTTTATGAAATATTTTTGGTCTAACATTAGGATATGACGTTTGGATAGCAGATGTCCATCCCTTTCTTTCAATCTTTAAGCTATGATGACTTGTGCAACTTTTTGGCGTATGACGCATAAACGTTGTATCTGTAGGTCGTGGTCACAAATCGTAGGAACGCTACTATGTGCGTTGGGTATCATTGATAGTTTCTCGGTACTTTAAAAACAAACCGAAAATTAAAGCGCCTTTATTTGAATAATTTTTTTTAATTCGTGTAGAAATTATTCCTTTTGCCTGTGAATGTATGTCCTTTGCCAGTATTTAATATTGTACAAATGTATACTTTTGTAAACGTATTTGAGTTCCTACTAGAGAAGCACATAATCTTATAAATGGTTCATTTTATAGGTGAGACATGGAAATTGTAACAAAATCTAAAGTACTGGCACGAATTATTCCATAATGTTCTCTTGTGCATTTTATTTTGTTATTTTATTAATGTGTGATTTGTTAGTTAGTTGGTCGACCTAGATAGTTGACAGTTGTTATTAGAAATAAAATAATATTACAATATTTAACAGTTTATTTCATTTCAAAATCTCACTAACACTAAATTATTATTATTATATCTACAGCACACAATGTCTAAACTAAAACTGTTTGGTTTTCGCTTCGCTAATAGGATCGACTTGTCCAAATCCAAACCCATAGCCAGGCGTGTAACATCTGACCAGTTGACCAAGCACGTATATATTAGCGCAGAAAAAAACGACACCTTTCAACCAAATCAATATAAACACTTCCCTGCCTTTGAACTCTAACAAATAAGCGTAGAACAACCAGGCTCCTTGCGCCGAGAACCAGATGATAGCCAAGAGTACCGCCTTCGCCGGAACCATCTTAAAACTGTGTACCACCAGAGGTAGCAAAGACAAGAACCACACGAAGTACTGTGACGTCATCACACTGTTGTACGCCACCAATACAACTGCTTGGCAGAACAGCGCGAACGGCAGTGTGGTCCTATCACAGCCGAACGTCAAACTAATCACGAGTAAAGTGAGGCATTCCAATACGTTGGTCAGTGTCTTCACGACATCGAATGTCATGAGATCTGCGGTCAAGTATAGGTAATAGAACAACACTGAAAAGTTGTGTTTCGTATCTTTTCTGATCACGTGATATATGTACGTTTCGAAGAGGAACTCGTAGCCGTACAAGAGATAGATGACATACGTGATGGCAATGAGAGTTGAAACGCAACTGACTGACAAGATTATTTGCTTTCGGTTAGGCAGTAGAGAGTAAAGCCCGTCTCTGATTGCAGTGTTGCGATTGATCTTATACTCCCCGAGACAGAGGTACATGGGAAAGCTAAAAGCTATAGGGTACAGACGTAGGTGAATTGAAATGCCGAGCAGAACTCCCGATAAGGCGTATTTGAGCGAACCTTTCACTAAATCTGTTAGCAAATAGAGAACGGACATAATAATAAAGAAACACGATACGGAATCCGCATTGCCTCTGGTCGAAATGCCTATACTTAGAGGATTGTAGAGCCAAAAGAACGCGCAATAGGTGGCTATCTTCGTCGCGTTCGTTTTCGACCCCAATTGGTGTTCAACCAACACTTTCACTGCTATCGTAATTAAAATGTCAAACATGGAAAACAATAGCTTCCCAAAGTTCCTTCCGAGTATTATATTGGGCACCAATAGATATGCAATAACAGGACTGTATCTATACGTATGACGTTTGTATGGAGACTGGCCGGCGAGCACGTGTCTCGCCGCGTCTGTGAATACTCTATAGTCTACGTCTGTGTATGGCACATCGTATGCTCTGTCGTGGTAATCGCCATAGATAATCAAAATAAGTCTTACCACCGCCCCGGCGACGACATGGTGCCTCAACGGCAGGTCGATAAATTTGTCAATTTTGTCCATTATATTTTAGTCTTAAGATCCTTTGCAGCGGCTTGCAAACACGTTTTGAATTCCGAGAACTCTTTGGCGCAATCGTTTTTCTTAAGCGAGTCTTCTCGGAGTAGAACGCACCGGGCGTACAGTGCGCTGTGTTTAGAGCACTTAGCGAAGACTAGGGGATACTTGGCGAGTCTCTCGCGGGCTTTGATGACGGATTCCATGTCAGTTCTCCTCGTGGGCGGCGGCTTTGTACGCGTACGTAGTGGGGGGCTCGGTGAGGTCGAACGGGTCGCGGGGTCTGAAGAAAATGTCGTAAATTGGCTTCGAGAAGAAGATGCCGACTCCCAAAAGGGTGAAAGTCAATTGAAAAGTCTTTGGGTATTTATAAATCCAGCTGCGTTTTCCTAGCGGTAGGCTGCGGCGAGGCTTTTCCATAATTCACTGAAACAAACATCTGTATATTAATTTGGATATATAGTTACATAAAATACACAATAACCGTGGTGGCCGCGTGGTTCGAGTAGCTGCTTGCGACACATAATCGCAGGAACCCTGACTGTACCAATGATTAGCCACAAAAAGTTTTCCAAACTTAAGTACAATGATTAGCCACATCACGAGCTGTACGGTGAAGGAAAGCATCGAGAGGAAACCATCGAGAGGAAACCTGCATACGTCTGAGAAGCAATTCAAAGGCGTATTTATAGTCGTGCTTGAGTAACGACGATGGACTCACCATCTGTCACGCTGGCACCTAAAATATATCCGGTGAAAAGGGGGTGTGTGGGTACTACCTACACATTTCTGCTTACCTTTGTGGGCAGGCGGACTCTTCAAATATTTTTATTATATTTCAGATAATAATAATTCAGATATGTACTGGCTTACCTCAATAAATAAATATACAAAGGTATACATTCATATTGATATAATTAGACTGTCTCTTCGCGTCACCAAATAGTGACGCTGATCGGCTGTTTAGCGGGGATGTATGCCTGTTTGCCACCTAGGTAGAATAAAAAAAAAGAAGCCCACCTGACGGGGCCCGTCAGTGACAGGGGCGAACTGGCGAGGCTCCAAGTTGTACCCGTCGCAGACAAGAGAGCGCGGCTTGAACTTGATGCAGCACTGGCGCATAGCCTCGAAAACACGCTCGCAACGGACTTCTTGATAGTTGTTCTCTGCAATAATAATATAAAAGCTAATAAACCGGATATATTAGTAAAATATTTTAAGAGAGGTGGGACATAACGGGTTTCCCGTTCGAATTTGGAGCTGCCCGACTGGGGCAGGACCTCCACCTTATAGAAGTCCACAGCAAAATAACACAATTTATTGTGTTGTGTTCCTACGCGGTGAATAAGATAAGGTTAGTAATGAGCTCCTTGGGGAGTATCCCAGTATAACTCACCGAATACAGAGGGGCAACGCGCCAGTGATACTCGGTATCGCGTGCGTAAATAGGCTAGGGTGACCGTTTCCCATCAGGTGGGCTTGATGACGGTCGACCAAAACAATCTTGTTCTATTTTAAAAAAAACATCGATTAGAGCGCTGCACAAAGATTGTGGTTATTACTGTCCCCCATGATGAGAATCTCGGTAAAGCGAAGAAAGAGGTATATAAGTCTAGAGAGAACTGGCTCTCTACACTCTCCTCCTACCCCTTGAGGGGCTCGGCGTGATGATACGCATGTATGTACCTATATAAACATATATTTTAAAAGTGAAACAGGGTTAGCGTAGACCAAGTATGGATGTTTCGACACGTGTACGCATAAGATGCTTCATAATCAGCGACGCGCAATCATCACCATATTCAAGATATTGATCGGACAGTCCCGCACTCTCTTCAACGAGGTAAGTATCTTCACGCCTTCCTACAAGGGTCTCTGAAGGGGTAGGCAAAGATGTGTACGTAGTACCCAAAAACCCCACTTTTCGCCGGAGATATATCTTAAGTTAAGTGCCAACGTGAGAGATGGCGAGTCATGCTCAACATACGCCTTTAAATTTCTTCACACACGTATGCAGGTTGTCTCCCGATATTTTCCTTCGCAATAAAGCTCGTGGTGTGATTAATCTCTTGCTAAGTATACGACATCAACGAAACGAAACAAGAGAAAAAAATCTCATTGGTTCACGCGGACTACTGAAATTTGAATGTTGTTTTTTTGACTTCTTTAACCACCCAGCCACAGCTCTATACATTAATAATATATCCTCACGCCTTCCAACAAGGGTCCCCGAAGGGGTAGGCAGAGGTGTATAGGTAATACCCACACACCCACTTTCCGCCAGAGGTATATTAGGTGCCAACGTGACAGATGGCGAGTCCATCGCCGTTACTCGAGCACGACTATACATACGCCTTTGAATTTCTTCTCAGACGTATGCAGGTTTCCTCTCGATGTTTTCCTTCACCGTAAAGCTCGTGGTGTGACTAATCACTGTACTTAAGTTCAGAAAAACTCATTGGTACAGTCGGGGTTCGAACTTGCGACCTTTGCGTCGCAGCAACTGCTCGAACCACTCGGCCACCACGGCTCTTTACAGCTCTATACATAATAATAATAAATCTTTATTTACTCACAAAGTATTTCCTATACTTAATCTAGTGACCAGGGTCTCAGGGTGTTAGGAAACCACGCTCTTCTATAACTACAAGTTACATTATATGTGTGTGTGTGTGGCAAACTAAATGGTATGAGTGAAATATTAGCGTTATGGTGTTATTATTGCAAAATGTTTTCAGTATTGTTAAGGCTAATATAAAGTATACATACATGTATACTTTAATTAATCTATATTGTTTGTCATAACCTGTTGATGAGAGTACATTGCTAGTATACATAATGATTTATCTCGTTTGAAACAAGGTTAAAGTGATTATCTCACGTATTGGAGCCGGTTTAAGTCACCTGCAGTCATGATTGCTAATTCAGTTCAGATATTCATTTCAATATCACGGGGGGGGCTTGTATTCCACGCCACCAATATAATTAGTAAAAAAAAGGATTTGTTCCGCTTACATTTGTGGTCACGGGACCGCCCATAGATAATCAGACAATTTATTACATACATGTATTTATGTAATAAATTGTCTGATGTCGCTGGCAGATGCTGGATGCGGCAAGCTGAAGACAGGGCGCTATGGCGCTCATTAGGGGGAGGCCTATGTCCAGCAGTGGACTAGAGTGGGCTGATGATGATGATGATACATACCTACATACATACATATCATCACGACCTAACGGGGTAGGCTTAGGCAGAGTAAATAGACAATTTATTTGTATTTTTAATTACTAAAAGTCCTTTCCTCAATCCTTTTTTAAAGAACATATATATGAAGAACCATAGATCTTAAGGTCGTTATAATAAACCGAGTTCCATAGGTTTCTCGTTCAAAAATAGTCTAGTATATATATATTGTTAGAATTGCAGCCCCCTAGACAAAATCTTTGTGTTCACGCTCAAGCCATAAATTGTCTGGCAATGACATTAGGTGCGGAAAAAGTTATATAATTGATACGTGAAGAGAAAGGTGTAGGGGAGTTGGTATGCTAAATTTTTTTATAATTAAACAATTTGAGGGACACTCAAAGGATGTAGTTTTTTTTATATCTAGATTAGTTCCAACGGTTATGCAAGGTTTTGCATTACTGAAGTCGTCTAGTATTGGTTTTCCATTTCGGTTTCATCTGTTTCGCCGATAGATGGCAACATATTTATTTTCAAAAACGCGCTATCGGCCTTCTAATTGTATGGGAAATAGAAAATTGATACAAGCATAACATGTTGGAAACTATGGCATCCTAGTACCTTTTAGCAGTGGTTCATGTGAGTAAATTAAAAGTCAATTTGCCGAATTCTTAAGTGTGATGCGCCCTAACATCACCCTGCAATGTCGCAACACAGACCCAACATCAATCTTCCTTAGACACTGTATATTTCGAACGATAATAACTGATATTTTTAAAGCTTATAGGATGGCTTCGTCAAGGGCGACCGAATGACATAACATGATGACGTCACACGCAATCAATATAGATGGTAATGTCAACCACAAACACGGTATCTTTGTTTTCACTTCCAAAGTAAAGATCCTCGATCTCGGTCGAGAGTTCACAGCCTGAACTGTATCAGAGATCTGGTGAGCTTAGAATAATTAGCGGACGTTAGGTTAATCGCCGAGAGGTCTTTGCTCCGATGTTTAAGGTCGCATATTTGATTCCCGCCAATCAAATAATTATTTCAATTCTGTGATGATAGCTCATATCGTAGGGTATTCAGACGGATTCAAGGCGGAGGACAAGCGGGTATCATGAACGTATATTGTCGTTGTATTTAAAACAATTCCAGCAATTTATACATATATTTTATTAACAATATTATATAGAATCGACATGCGGTCTTAATCTCATTAGAAAAAAAGATTTACTTTTATTATACACAATAAGATACTACAATTCAAACAATTTTATTACAATAGGTTTATAACAGAATAATAGCGTTTTACATAAATTTCTGGACTTTCCTATTTTACATAAAAATTATATAACTATTAAAATTATTACCTGTGGTTTCCTTGCGGCATGACAGTCTATAGACCTTTTTCAGTGCAAGCAAATGTCATTACATCATTCGCAGGGACACAGACTTTCAACCCTAATTACTAATTATTATTATTACATCAATAATTACATTCTTCTTATGTATAAACTTTACACAGACCTAAGTCTCAATTCATTTTACCTATGAATAGGTGCGCTACAATGCGACGCATACCAGATGACAATGGGAAAAACAATGTCAACACATAGCCAGCCGGAGCCATTGACTAAAAAGTATCCTGATCAAAGCTCAATTGGTACAAACAATTGGTGACAAGAACGATTGAAACATATTGCGGATGCTACCATTAGGCATTTATCTAACGCGCACTGTTTAACAACGCTATGATATGTTATAATATAACACACTAAGATAAATACGACAATTTGGGTACTAAAGCTAGGGTGAATTTAAAATGGCGAATGTGTACTCTATGCATAAATAATATACCAATAAAAGTAGTAAGCAATATCGACGTAAATACAGCGTAAAAAATAACACGTTTTAAGGTTTGATGATTGGTTACAATCCATTTGCTATGAATCTCCAGACTTTAAATTATTCAAGTTGCATACACTTATCGTGAAATTATCAAAAAGTACACACATACATTAGAACGATCCATTGTTTTACAGAATAATACATTTTAGATTGCATGAACAATGGCACGCTAAATTTACGTAGATACATTTATTAATACCGGCACAAAAAACATTTCGGGCTGAATATTTCACGTAGAAGAACCAGATATACAATGGTTCGTATTAAATCGATGAACACCAATATGATGAACCACTAAAACTAAACTGATAAAAATACCTACAAAAGCAGTCTTTAGACCTAAGCCAATTTAACAATCCAAATTTAAAATCGATCCTGAATGACACACAAACACCTTTTAATTTTTAAATAGAATCTAAAGTTCCCTTGGTATAGTTTTCGTCATACCAGAGGAAGTTTTGAATCTTATTTGGTATAGTTAAATTATGTTATTAATGGCCCATGATCTAGAATCTAGCCGCTAAATGATTTGAGGGATAACAGAGAGAAGGCTTGGCTAGCGAATAATCACACGGGAGCGAAAATTAGCACTGTGCGCTCGCTTTCTTCTGCTACTCAAAAACTGAAGAAATGCAATAATTGTTTGCTACATAATAACCGAAGCTTGTCCAAAACGTGTGCAGTGTGAACGAACTTTATACTTATGGCACCACTCTAATAATGTTTAAGTGAAAATAACTTCAAAATATCCACTCACAATTAAGTCATTACTTAAATGCGACACTTGATAACAGAAAATGATTCAAAGGAATCCACTTTAAAATAAATTCTGTACTGGGTGGACACGACAGATAAGGTCAAATTTGTAGGTATTTTGTTCAATCTGTTTTAAATTTACTGATAACTTGACCATTTGCCAATCATACTGAATAGGAAAGTTAATGACGTCGCAATTCCCAAACTTCGGTATAATAATAATTATTTTAATGATACAAAACTTATCAACACTTAAATAATGTCGCTTTATATTATATTGATGCTAACTGGTTAGTGAAGGGATTTATTGTTTGATGAATAAATAACCGATTGTAAATAGGATGAATACTAAATTGTGAAAAGAATAACTATTTCAATAAACAATAGCACAGTCTCATCCACCGCCTTACATAGTCAAACAGACATTTCTTTCCCAGAAAGAGTAGGTACCAATAATTGTCATAAAATCTAACAGTTCAAACCCAACCTTCAAGCTTAGCATTGTATTTGATGACGTAACGATCTTAACGACCACATTTAAATCAGGTTTTGGAATTTCGAAAAGCAGTTTACCCAAAAATGTATGGTAGTTGCTATGGGTAACACAATAAATAGTGCCTACTTTAACAACGAGTATATTTCTACGTGACTCAGAACAGACAGCAATGGAGACTTACAAATTAGAATCCATTAGACAACTGTTTACTTTTTGTACCTAGAATGTTACTGCCAACATTTAAACATAACATTGTGATAATGCATATCAATTATCTAGTGATGTACCAACTATCAACCATAGCCAAAACCTGATTGGTGCATGTAAAAGTTGATAAAGCCGACAAGATAGCTGTTTACCTAAACAATAGTTTTTAGGTATGAGAATACATTGTTCACCTCATCTGCAGTTGATAGGTCGACCGCACAGTTGCATATTGGCTATTGACTCGGACTGGCCCCCATACATGCTTGTCGGACAGGTTTTTCAGCCAATTGTGGTTTATCTGCAATTTGTGGTTTTTCCACCACCTTTGGTTTTTCAACTGCTTCAATTTTTTCTGCAATTTGAGGTTTTACTGCAACTTGCGGTTTTTCAACCTCTTGTATTCTTTCTGCAACTTTTACTTTTTCTGCAACTTGTGGTTTTTCAACCAATGCAGGTTTTTCCACTGCTGCAGACTCTTCAATAATGAGTGAAGGTTTTTCATCAACTTTATGTTTATCAACTGCTGGTTCCTTCATTGGTTGCTCTAATTGTGCTTCAGCATAAGATTCCTCCTCTGTATCATTGTTTTTAATATGTGTATTGGATAATTTGTTAGAAATTATATCAGGTGTCTCTCGCTCCATTTCAGAAGGACCATTTTGTTTTACACCATCACCCATTGATGGAGAGATAGATCTTTGCATAGCATTCTCAGGAAAAGATGGAGTTGTGGCTCGGGCCGAGTTATCTTCACTTGAAGCACTAATTTGTCTGGGCATAGAAACATTTGGTGGATGGGACAGCATTTGTGGTAGGTGAGGATTGTGAAGAGGCAGACGAGACTTATCACTTTTCCTCCAAAGTATCACCTCTTGTTGCTTGAAGTACCTGCGGTCCTCTGTGTCCATTAGGACAAGGTTTAAATAATAGCGGACTGAGAATTTATTATTAATATCTCTCATGGTAGGTGTCAGGTCATATCCAGCGAGGAATACTCTAATTGGAATGCTCTCACCCCTCACAGGTGCACCGTCCATAATTTCATATTTAGCAACAGTTTCATTTTCAGTAAAAGTGTTAGGCCCGGACCCTGTAGTTTCTCGCTTGATAATAGATATCTCCATATGCTTGATTTTAATACGAACAAGAAGGAAATAAATCTTACCTACGATCACATCTTTCAAGTGGTATTTAGATTTATTGTATTCAAACTCTATATGTAGGCAGTCTTCAATACCTACTTCCATTTTTATCGAATTAAGCACGTCCGGGTAGCTACACAGTGTGTGCACTGCGATGTCCACTTCTTTTACGATATCCGTGAGCCGGCGTACAACTGTTGCGCGGAGGAAGTACCTCAGTCTGACATTGGCACCCGTGTACACTTCGTAAGGTTTTTCCACATTCGCGAACTCGAAAGGGTACGAAGTGTGCTGAAGAAGGTCCCCGGGCCTCGCTAGCTCCTTCACCAGCGATATGAATTCGTGGTGGTTACCTCTATCATAGAACAACTCAATCTGACCTATAAGTTCGACCTTGATACCTTGATGCTCAAGTTTCGATCCGGGCTTGCGCAGAGTAACGTTAACCCGCCCCGAAACTGTCTCGCCGTCATAGTATAGTAGGAGCTTCTCCTTTTTACTGTCATCCGTTTTAACTTCGGCTACCTTCCGCTTGTCAGCATCATCGAAAACGATCTCCATATCCGCCGTTTGACCGAACCCAAAGAAACTCATTTTTACACTAAGTTGTTACTTTTGATACTGAATAGATTTTACTTTGCTTTTGACAAGAACAGTAATGGTTGATTTGAGCAAAACATTGAAAAACGGCGATGAAACGCCCGCGAATCCGTGGAGGCGACTGAAGGATTGAAGCAAAGATGGCGACTGAATTTAGTCGGCTGTCGCAAACGAGGTTCATAAATAAAATTAAATTGATAAAACTCACCAACAAGGCATCTCTGGATCTCGCACGCTAATTTTTTACAAGGATCTTTCGACATAAATGTAGTTTTTGGCTATTTATACGCGTGTAGTATTACAAACCCTGCATTTCAATCATGTGTACGACTTGAATTTTAATGGCGGCAACCCAACACACATTGATAAATAAATGACACATTCACTAGATTAAGATAGAAATATCCTGGAACTTTTAAATTAATTTACAATTTTAATAGTGTGATTAGCTCTTACACTTCTGTGAATTAAAACTGTGCTATATGATTACATTTATAGAATATAGGTGCCGTGCAACGAATCAATATATATTTAGTCGATTTTTTTCTCGTCATAAATCTGCATCTTAAAATGAACGCAGTTAAAATAAAAGCAAATAAACAGAGCTGCCAACATAACGTCCTTCTTTCTTACCTATGGCGGATCTCAAAATTTTGTAACAAAAGCGAACCGATAATTCAGTGTTTAAAACTATAGAGTATTCATAAAAATTATGGAGATTACGCGTACTACATTAGGAATTGCTGTTGGATTAGCGGGAACGATATTCCTAGGGTACTGTGTGTACTTTGATCAGCAGCGCCGTAAAGACCCTCTGTTCAAAAAGAAATTGAGAGAACGTAAGAAATTGCACTTTTTGAATGAAACTATATCATATACACTAGTTAGAACGCATGTCAATTTAATTTTAACATATCATTATGCTCACCAAGTATTCTGAAATAACCTATAATTTCAAGTTTCAACACATGATTGTTCGTGTAATTTGCGCTTCATTGGGCGCAGAAAATTACATTAAATGTTATTGGTCACGTACTGTGCGCAGTTTTAATTGTTTGGGATTGTGTAACTGCTTAGGATACCCGCATAATGCATGTATTTAATATGTATCACTTGAATCCGTGACATTTGGCAAGCTTAACTTGGCACTAATCTTCATAGCATTGGTCAAATAGGTGTCACAATTGAATTAATTGTAATGCTCTACTATAAAAGAATTACAGTACAGTTCTCCAGACAGAGATAAAGACAATAATTTACACATCTTTGATTATAGAAGAAAAACCATATTTGAATATGGATAGTGTTAATGTTGCTTGTTGCTGATGATATATTATATATCTTCATGCTGTCCCACAAGGGTTCCCCGAAGGGGTAGGCAGAGGTACACCCACTTTCTGCCAGAGAGATATATATATATATATTAATTTGAATAATTAACTAATATTGTATATGAACCGGATAGCATTTGTGTAGACGTAGAGAGACTGATGAGAGCTGGTGCTCTACTGTGCAAAAAATCCAAAGTATTTGCTGGGTTACTTGTCTGTTTCATATTTATTGAAAGGAAAGCAATGGAGTACTTTATTAAGGACATATCATCATACCTAGTCCCTCACAGAGTAGAGTAGAGAGCCAGCTCTCTGCAGATAGCCAGTTCTATAGGCCTTGTTTGCTTCATCTACATTCAACAGTCTTCATATATGCTAGCCAGTTTTGATGCAGCCAATTACACATATTAAAAGGTCATCATCATTAGAGAAATTTGTATGAAGACGATCATTTGACGTTCTGTAAATATGTTTGTTCTTAATATATCATTGTTTGTAGGCAGACAGAATGCTCAACAGAACACATCCAGGCTACGCACAATGGGTGGCCCGTTGCCAGACATGAGTGACCACGAGGCCATGCAGAGATTCTTCTTGCAACAGGTATGAGTCTCAAAGGGGTTCACTTTCAGAAGGTTACAGTATGTTATTTCCATTTTATATTGAGAATCAAACATATTGTTATGAAAACTTAAACTATAGTAAGTAGTCTTTGGTCTACAATCTCTCCAACCCTACCAACCCTCTCAATAGGATAATTTATGACTTTTCATTACATTTCTAGGGATTTCTACAGTGTTCAAAATCAAATGGTATATAATTGGAAAATAATACATAATGGTATTGAAATCTTAGATCCAAACCTGTTCCAGTTTAATCCTAGTTTATGTTTTAGTATGTTTAGTGCCGCTTTTTCTCTTTTCAGTTTGGTTACTTAAAACTGATATCTTGGTGCGCCCAAGAGGGTCTCATTATCCTGGAACTAAGTGTTCAAACCAATAAATATGTGTTTACTTATTATAAAATATATGGCCATATTTCTTTAGTATTACAATGATTTCTTTATATATCCTCACGCCTTCCCACAAGGGTCCCCGAAGGGGTAGGCAGAGGTGTATAGGTAATACCCACACACCCACTTTCCGCCAGAGGTATATTAGGTGCCAACGTGACAGATGGCGAGTCCATCGCCGTTACTCAAGCACGACTATACATACGCCTTTGAATTTCTTCTCAGACGTATGCAGGTTTCCTTTCGATGTTTTCCTTCACCGTAAAGCTCGTGGTGTGACTAATCACTGTACTTAAGTTCAGAAAAAACTCATTGGTACAGTCAGGATTCGAACTTGCGACCTTTGCGTCGCAGGCAACTGCTCGAACCACTCGGCCACCACGGCTTTGATTGATTTCTTTATATACACATTTACCTACCTATCCATCTGCCTACCCCTTGAGAACGCGGCGTGATGATATCTACAGGTAACAAATATATTTGTCAATTATCTAATGTGATACAATTGTCAGATCCAACTGGGCGAGGAGTTGTTGGCGGCTGGCGAGCTGGAGGCTGGAGTGGAGCATCTTGGGCAGGCGGTGGCTGTGTGCGGGCAGACACAGCAGCTGCTGAGTGTATGTATCACTAACTAGTTATACCTTGCAAATTCACCCGCATACAATTTGATTTTATTGGTTTGATTCTGGAGTGAAACATATCTTCATTTGTTAATCCAGCTAATGATCTATATCTGTATTCTGTACCTAAATGCATCCCATTCAGTGTAGTAGTAGTAGTTTTTGTGCGAAATAGGCACAATCTTCCAGAAAAAAATCAAATGAAATCTAATTGTTTGCATTAACTAAGATAGAAGAAGTCCCATTCTGAAGGCAAACATGTTTTTTTACAGCAACCATTTTATATATTTTTCGTGAAATATTATATCCTACAATGGTTGTTCCGTAAAAATTTAAAAATGACAACCTTCTCCATAGGTGGCAGGAATTGGGCATTTTTTTTTATATTTTTTTTATTAAATATTCATGGATTTCAACGTTTTTTCTTTTGTCATCATTGTGATGCAGTCTGATATTGACTCAGATGGCTTTATTTTGATCAGAGGCTGTTACTATGGTGTTTTGTTGTTTCACAGGTGCTCCAGCAGACAATGCCGGCTCCAATCTTCCACTTGTTGCTGAAAAAGCTACCGGAAGTCTCGGAGCGTCTCCGAGCCTCCATGAAGGCCAGTGGCAATGTTCTCCAGGAAGAGGATGTAGAGTAAACCTACCACAGTTAGGGCTCATTAAGTACACTGCCTGGCAATATATTTGGACATTAAAGAAATGTTTGCACTTATATGTAAGTTTAAACATTTCTTCCTGTATCAGTTTTAGAGTAGATTGGTTGTGGCATCTGTATTTATTCTTCAATACCTCATGGGTTACCTGTTAACCATTTCATTGTGAATAGATTATCTGCTAAAAAAAACTAAAATTAATTGTTTTTTTGTATATATGAGACTGCACACGCGAGCCCAGAGACGAATTAATGTCTTGCCAGTAATAAAATTCCCGATTGTTGCCATAAATAAAAATTATCAAGTTTAATAATGTCCGTCTAGTATTTAGCAGGCATTGTACCGGCCGCTGTGGTGCTCCCGACAGGATTCAGTTTCAATGTTGAGACTCAAAAATGAGTTCGTCTTTCAACTTTACTAAATAATTATGCTTATAATTACTTAATGAATACGTCTGCTATAAGATGCTTAATTTAAATTGTATATTCGCACCCACTTTGTACGCTACAAGGTTCAATTTCGTCAAACAAACGGTGTTAGTTTCAATTGGACATATTGTTGGCTGGCACCGACTGTGATATGTGCGCAGTGCTTGCCCTCGATAGGGAGTGGAGTTCAATAATAATAATAATGTAGGTATTTGTTAGTGTTATTTAGGTTTTGTTTTGTGTTCACAACTGGTTAAGAATGCTTGTGGAGTTTTGATTGAGATTTTATTGTGAAATAAAGTGTTGTACAAATTATGATGTTTTATTTAATAGTACCTTGAACAATGGAAAATGTTCTTTCGCACTATCGTGATTAAGTTCAATTTGGAACTAAACACGATGGAGGATAGATGTTGTCAACCACGACCGGATAATAAAAAAACGAAAGTTCCCTTGTTCATTAACCATAATATTTATTAAACAAAATACAATATAGACAACAATACAGACTCCTAACATGATCAGCCTACCCGGTAACATATACATTATAAAACTAGTCGATGGACTCGCCATCTGTCACGTTGGCACCTAAAATATATCTGGCGGAAAGTGGGTGTGTAGGTATTACCTATACACCTCTGCCTACCCCTTCGGGAACCCGTGTGGGAATTTGTGAGGATATTTATAAAACTAACCGTTACCGCGGCAACGTCCGAGTAACATTATTTTTTTGTGGAATAAAACACCCCATGTGTTAAACCAGCTAATAATCTACTTGTGTGCTAAAATTCATCCAATTCAGTTCAGCCGTTCTGGCGTGATTGAGAAACAAACATCCTCACTCTCTCATAAACCTTTGTTTTTATTTCATAAGTAGAATGTCAATTGTGGGTAGCCAAGATTGCAGGTCGATCCCGACTGTACCGGACTTTACTGAACTGTACAGTGATTAGTCACACCACGAGCTTTACGATGAAGGAAAACATCGAGAGGAAACCTGCATACGTCTGAGATAAGTATAAAGGTCATATGTACAGATGTGCTTAAGAAACGGCGATCGTTATGCCATCTGTCACGTTGGGATATAAACATATCCGGCGGAAGGAGGGTGATGATATACCTGTGTCTACCCCAACGGGCAAGGTTGCCACCTCTAAAATATGGCAACCAGGACGAACGCGGATTTTAGAGCCCAGAACCCGGAAGTAGGCACCGTGGCAACTGCGAAGGGACAGTGAATTAAACTAGTGAGTTTCGTGGGTTGTTTGCGGCGCGGGCAAGACTATTTTTTTAATCCCGGACGATCCACGGACTTTTCCCGGCTACATTCTAAACTAGGGCATATCCGGGAAAACCCGGACGTATGGTAGCCCTACTTTCTGGGACCCGAAGACGTCATCAACATAATATATAAGTATAAACCTATATTTAGATACATATTAATAAACCATATAAATTGTCTAATAACAAATTCTCAATAAATTGTCTCGTACGCATGTAACAGTACCTATAATATTGTACAACGATAATATAATTTAAGTAACAGATAACTTTGTTTTCCCTAAACTGAACAAAACTTAAAAAAAAACTGTTTCGAACTTAATCACTAAGACTTGGTCCAATTAAATCGATTCCTTCCTTCCAATATCCAATTATGTAAGTGAACTATTGTTGCAAAAACAATAAACTATCGAGAACATAGGTAAAGTCAACATTAAACATTGATGCATCAATTGAAGTAACTTCTACCATCCACTAACATTTGCTATCAAGTAGAAATCCGGATCAAACCAGATCAGTCCATCTGGCTTACTAGGTGGATGTGATATGGACACAGTACTTATCATAGACAAGATTGCTCAACTGCGTGGATAAACGTCATGTCCCAAGTGTCAAAATGTCATGTCAAAAGCCTTTAATGTCATATCAAATATACAATATGATCAAACTTAACTGAACATTAGAAAAGGAAAGCAAGTGCGGTCAGGGTTTCTTAATAATTGAACTACGAATGTAGTCTTGGGCCACCTTCATCACTTCTAGAGCGCCCTTGCCTACGAGGGAATTGGCTAAATCCTTACCAAAATTATCACAAAGCACTATTACCTCTAAGGGTACATTCGTATTCACATGCAGACCGCAGTATAGAGTCTGTTGAGAACGTTCATATACATCTTCACAGTGAAGTTGACCAACATTATCGGTCACCCGCCTATTAAGTACTTCTATAGGATTGTCAGTGTGTTCAATTTTTACTTTCTTATTTTCATGCTCTTCTGTTGGACTCAGTTTGTGCTTGTGAGTTTTCTTGATTTGGTCAAACGTTTGCTCCAATGTGTGTTCCAACTTGGTGGTGCCGTCGAGGCTCCATACAGCCCCGGTAATGGTCAGTCGGAACTGTGCGTCGAGGGGTTTGAGCATGGTTGATACACCTACTGGAGCGCTACATCCACCACCTGTTGTTCGTCAATGAATTTAATTAATTAAATATTAAGGGCGGTAGGGCGTAACGGGTTTCCCGTTTGAATTTGGAGCCGTCAAACTGGGGAAGGATCTAATAGAAGTGTTGTGCTCCATAAGCTCCTTGGGGAGTGGGAGGATTGTTGTTTTGGCTGCAGAGGGATTAGTCCCATTATTCTGCCAGCACAGTATACTCTCCGAATACAGAGTGACATCGCGCAAGTGATACTTCGGTATCCCACAGAAGACTCGACGATCACACGACAAAAAGCCTGCATAGGTCTGAGGAGTAATTCAAAGGTATAGTCGTGCTTGAATAACGGCGACGGACTTGCCATCTGCCCTCATGTGCTTGCCATCATCTGCACATTGACACTTAGAGCTAAAAGTTGAAAGTTAATTGAGCTAAAAGTGGGTGTGTAAGCACCTCTGCCTCTTCGGACCTACGACTGCTCGTACCACTCTGTGCTGTGTGCGTACTTCACAACTGTGAAGGGAAAAAGAGCTTACCTAGAGTCTTGAGAAAACTCCTTTCGGCCAATACACGGCAGTAGGTCTCCGCATGGTTGAAGGGTGCCAGCATGGCCAGGAGGGACGCGTCATTCGCGCGACACTCCACGGCCAGCGCGCCCTGACCCACGGCGTACAGCATCTGAGCACATGGCAGCACCTAAGGGCAACACCAAAATATTATTTCACTGGAAGGTTTGAATTTGTTATAAATACATTTTTGAGATATTTTTGTGTAGTCGTCTTTATGTACAAACTAGCGGTCCGGCCCGGCTTCGCACGGGTGGACATTTTTATATATAGAAAATATAGCCTATGTCACTCAGGGTGAATGTAGCTTTCCAATGGTGATTTTTTTAAATCGGTCCAGTACTTTTGAGCCAATTCCTTACAAACAAATCTTTCCTCTTTATAATATTAGTATAGATATGCAAGTTGTGCAGCAACTTCAACATTATACTTATATTATACAAACTCAAGCTTTCGCATCTTAAGTTATTTATATTATATTATTATAAGTTTTCTATTACCTTGAATAAAACATATTCTATTATTTAATGCGTCTAGTCGTTCTGGCGTGAAAGAGTAACAAACATTCTCACACCAAGTCCCTCAATGCGTCTTCATGCGGCAGTACTTTCTAGACCCACAGAGCTTCATATACGTAGATGCATTATTGTATATAAACGCTGTATTTAGACAACGCAAGTACTTAAGGTGCGCTAAGCTACTTTCTGCATTTCGTAAATAAAAACCGAAATTGCAAAAAGACTAGTAGGCCATGTCAAGGAAAAAAAATACGGGAAAAAAAAAATTATATGGTATGTTCATAAGTCTGTAACAAAACTGGCTTTTGAACCTGCGCCACACGGTGTCCCCAGCCCATTCTGGTGAGCCCAGCGTTGGCGAGCAACAGCGCCGCGTACTCCCCACCCGCGTCCAGTTTACGCAGGCGAGTGTTCAAGTTGCCGCGCACGTCGGCTACCGTCAGTTGCGGATACCTACTGCGGATCTGGGCCGTGCGCCGGAGGGATGACGTACCTTTATAAAAATACAAGACACTTATAGTTGAGTGTGACAGACAGGAAAATAGTGGCAGTTGTCAGCTGTTCATATATGTATATATGAAACTATATTCTGAGACAAACTGTGGAACATCCAAAGCTGATGTAGCATTAGAGCATCTTGTTATTCCCCCACCTTGTAAATTTGCCACCTCAGCACTGATCATGAGCACACTATATATTGTCGTCTTTGCCTAGCCTTATCACAAGTTTTTCTTAATTTAGGGCTATGGTAATTTGTGGGGAATTGTCCCAAGGTATTTATTATTTACATGTAAGGTCACCAGATATTACACCCACTATACAGGAGATACAGGAGGGTGTTATCACACTGCTCACTGTTTCTGAAGCCCTTATAGGCAGACGTTAAGGCAAAAATATACCATTTACTCACCAACAACGGCACCAGTAGGGAGGGATTCCAATGTAAGCTCCTTATACTTTTCGTTCAGCACCAATGCATCACGGGGATCTTCCCTGTATACAAAATAGACAACAGTTGAACCACAGATACCTTATAAAACAAAATGTTTTTTATTATCTTTTAGGCATGCCTAGTAGTTTTACCTTCTTCAAAATATTATTTTATTTCTGATGATTTTAGTGTTACACAGACCTATTGCATGTATGAATCCAGCTAGTAATCTGTGCCAAATTTCATTCAATTCCATTCAGTTTTGCATGGAAAAGGAACAAACTTAGCTACTCACAAACTTTCACATTTATAATAATAGTAGGATATCAGTTAACAATATTAAAGATAAATAAAATGTATGTGTCTAGATCTTCAAGCCATCAGGCCTGGGTATGTAGGGATAGGCAGAGGTGTGTAGTAACAGACCCTGTTTTCTCCAGAGTTATCATTTAGGTGCCAACTTGCCAGATGGTGAATCCATAGCCGTTTCTCAAGTACGACTTTACATATGTTTTTGAAGTCCTATTTCATCTCAAACATATTTGTTTCCCCTTGATGTTTTCTTTTACAGTACAGCTTCTGTGATCACTGCATTTAAGTGCAGAAAAACTCCATACGGTCGGGTTCCAAGTGGCAATCTCTGCTTTGCAGGCAACAAGCCATCCTGCCACCACAACATTTGGTTAACAAAAAGTTTAGTATTATAAAAAAACATACATACCGTTCAAAAACAGCACCAATAGCGAGCCCGTCAGGCAATGTGGTGGGTAGGTCCTTGAGCGAGTGCACCACAAAGTCTAGGGTTTCATTCCTGAGAGCATCTTCTAAGTCTTTAGTAAATAGAGATTTCTCGCCAATCTTTGGCAGAGACACATTTAGTATCCTATCTCCTAATGTTGTCATGGTTACTGCAATTTGAAGTAAATAATAATTATATCTATAGTATTTATATCAATCTTATTCATATTTATTGCCTTGTCAGACATTACAAATTATACAGTAGGCACAATAACATTATATCTAACACCCTGTAAGGGCTCACCAGCAATGGCATCTGGTGCCTGGTATGGATAATTATACTAATAAAATATAATGATAAACTAACCTATAGTAAATTCTTTTTCTGGGTTTTCTTTTTTCAAACAATCTATAACGAAGTTTGTTTGTATAAGCGCCAGCTGAAAAAATAATAGGTATATTATGAGTTTGTGCCTAATAAGGTAACTGCTAGTTTAAAAAAAAAATACGACAAGTCAATTTATCCAAGTATACAAAAATTAACCAGAATATAATTTAAATAAACAAAGCTGACCTCGCTTTTCCTCGAGCCGACACGTATTATTTTCTTTATTTCATTATCCATATTTAAGTCAGGGAAATAATTAAAATTCGTCGATGTATAAAATTAGGTTATAGAAGTTATTTAAACATATATAGGTCACTCGAATTTTATCGTGACTTCTGAATAAGTTTAGCTTGTCACTAACACTGTAGTGGACAAGTTAATTAATTGTGTGTAAATTAATAAAATTTAAATATCCATTTTCCGTCAAAACATCGTCACTTGAGCCATGTAATCTAATTGACATGATAATACTCATGAACTGTTTAATCTGTTCGGTATTCGGTAACTGTGGCAGTCTGTGAGCTGGGTAACCATAGAATATACCACACCTAAATACATTTCATTGGGAAGTTTTCAATAGATCAACTACATTGTTTTAAAAATATATAAAAAACTAATAAAATATCACAATTGCAAGATGAAAACTAAACTAAAGTAACTATACTCGTTTAAAAATATCATTATTACCTAAAATCTGTCGGTATAGTATTATAGGAGTCGCTGTAAATGAAGCAACTTGTTAATTTATTCTACGATTCATGGATTGCTGGGTTAAAGTTGGTAAAGTCCTATTGTCCTATTACCTATTGAGGGACTGAAGTGACCGATATGTTTACTATTCGGTCATGACATGGATAAGGGTTTTTGCCGGCAAACATTTAATATGAGTTTCTTATCTAAGTTTGGGTAATTTCATAAATTTTTGGTGTGCAGATAATAAAATGAAATGAATACTGTCGAATATAAAAAATGTAGGTACCTTAAGCAATAAATAGCTACGGCTGTCTAAATATGAAGTGAGTAGTCAGCTGAGTAAATACAAATTTTGGTCAATTAAGTCAAATATTGCTAGTTTCCGATACTATCTGAAAAAATATACCTATACCATATAGGTTATTTCAAATACATTATGTTTTATTATGGCATATTCTGTTAATATTAAGGAGTTCTTACGTGTTGGTGATCCAAATCCAAATAAATAAATACAACCATAATACCTACTTAAGAGATATTTAATTTCTGAATGGACGGCACTTTATAGACGGAACATATACAATATTCGTGCAAATATTAGTCTGACACATAACAAGCAAATATACTGGTCACACAAATGAGAAAACGGGAAACGAACCCACGAATATCGTTCTGTATGAAACGATAGAGGTTTGTTAGTATAGAGATCTGGAGCTGTATTCTATGGAGGACTACGCTAGACTCCCGTGTTTGGCTAAAAGTGGTTGTAATCACCTCTTCACCTTTGCCTACTATTTCTAGGGCGAAATAAACAATAAAACTCGATATATTAAAAATTGTTTTATTGAACTATGGAAATGACACAAACATGAGGACAGCAATGCACTAAACTACAAGCGAATTCAACGAATTTCACTAAATGCAAGTAATTCGAATAAAGCCTAATACCTATTACTGTGGCCCTTAGAGGAAAATGGGACACTAATAATTAAATTATTTTTTACTTAAAATTACGAGTAAAGATTTCTGCAACATTAGCTCCAGTGTTGCCTTGATATCAACAAATACAGTAAAAAAATCACAGGAATCATAGACACTCTAGACTTACGTACGTACGAAAAAGGTGGGTCAGTAAATCATATCGCGGCATAAACTAGTAAAATAAAATATATATAACGAAAGATTTTTATGTATACAAAAATTTTGATTATAAAAATTAGGTACGATTCTCTTAAGGCGGTACCTACGTTTCGACTTATTCTAAACATTTAAAACCACACGACACTGAATCTTCCAACATTCATGAAAGTACGAAAGTCATTAATGCTTGTTATTGCGTGTACTGCTCCTGAGTCGTCTCCTGTTGTTTGGAACTGTGTATGTTGAACGCGTTGAAATTTCTACAACAAAAAATACAATAATAGCTTAATGTTTTAATTTATTCTCATAGGGTAAGTTTTAAGAACCGTCAATACTGACGATCAATATAATGTAGTGGCGATCCATCTATCACCACTACATAAATCCATCCTAAAACATAGTGAAATAAACCGCTGTATTTAATTTGATAAAAATCTCATTGGTGCAGACTGCAATCCGTGGTACCTCCATCATACCAGAGTGTGACTATCAACCTCTCAGCCACAACGGGTTTTATTATGCATAATAAGTTAATAAAAATATTTTAATAAACTTAGATTCCTTACTTGGACTAGTCTTTGTAACTGGTGACTTGAGAGGTTCCACAATTTTCACTACTTTTTGTTCCTTCTTTAGCAAAGTCTGAGATTTTGATCTACTACTTTTGGGCACAACCTTTACTGTCACTTCACTATTTTTGTTGCTATCAACACTAGCCATCTGCCTGGTAACCCTTGCAGTTGGGGCAGACTCTGTATTCTTTACAGATTTATTTCTCATCGACCTTGTACATCTAGGAAGAGTTTGAGTTTCACTTTTTGCAGCCAATTCAAGTTTTTCTTTCAATTCTCTTTTCTCTTTCATTCTATAAACTTTGACCATAGCGGGGGTGTATCCTTGCAGGCATTCTGGCGTCTCCTCTTGTTCCTTGGAAACTTTACCTGACATTTTCTTCTTGAAATTGGCAATAACTTCTTTCATAGCGTATGTGAGGTTAACGCCTTGTAGATAATCTTTGTGGAGCAATGGAGACTGTATATTGGTTTCACTCACGTCTGATGATGCATTGGATAGCTTTCTGATTCTATACTTGCAGTTCGAGTCATCATCTGCATCCTCATTGGTTGCATTCCTTGTTCGGATAATGTCTTCAGGGTTGCCAGCTAATATCTCTGCCCAAGTGAACTGTCTTGCCGACCCCATGAAGTTGCCAAACTTTCCAATACTATTTCTGTGTGTCTTCACACCGCGACGCTTTTTAACTTGCTTCTTCTTAGAGCGTAGGTTTTTAGGAGACAGTTTTTTCCCGAACATATCGTGGGGCATGAGAGATTTCTTCAGCCGGGCAACTAGATCCGCGTCGGAGATGAAGAAGTTCCTAGAAGCACACGGCTTCCTAACACCATCACTTGAGGAGTTCAATGTTTGCTTCAGAAGTTCCAGTTTTAAATCGTTTTCGAGAGAGTAGAGGTTCTCTCTCTCGTATGCTTTTTTAATTCCATTTCTCGCCAGGAAATTAGGTGGTGTGTTTTTTCTGCCAAATCTTTTTGAATAGCACAACTTTTTACGACTCATTGGCGACAATGGTGGCTCTGAGAACGCCAGTGACAATTCCTTACTAGGATACCCACTTTTCAATAATTCACTCCTAAAAAGACTGCGACAGTAATCGTAATCTGGTTTCTCAATGAAATCTAAACTTGTGACGTATTCCAAGTACTTTTCTAGAAATTGAGGATAGAATTCACTATTGAAACATGTTTTCAGCAACAATTTTATATCAATCATGAAGTTTTTCTTCAAAGCGTGCACTAGGTCTGGTTCAGCAAGTACTTCTGGGGTCTTCCAGGGAAGGGAACCCGTGAGCCAATCCAGTAGGTTGTACCCCAAAGTTTCCAGGTCAGATCGCCTCGAGTGGGCACCAATGTGAGAGTCACGAGAGCTGTATTCTAAAGTACCGTCGTGTGCTTTTCGAGCATCCATAACAAAGTCTTTGTGATTTCCATCTCCATCTATAAACTTTGATGCTAGCCCGTAATCCAGTAGGTAAATTTGGCCGTTAGCCTGCGACAGCACTGCTTCCTTATATATGTCATCAAGACTCATGTCAGTCTCACTTTTCTCTTTAAGACTCCTGTTTTTGCTCTCCTCTTGGAATTCTTTAGCTGTGCGAATGAGATTTTTGTTCCCAAAATCGTCTAAAAGCTTCTGATACGATTGATCTGAACACACTGAGCTGGTCATATCCTCATAGTTCACGCAGCTGGACAGTTGTCTCAAGTTGAACGCGTGATGCCTGTGCAAAGTCCTACTATCTCTGTCAGAAAGTATTTTCCTAAGTTTATTTTTAACATTCGCAAGTTTTTTATCAGTTTCCAAGCTCCCATCTACATCAGTTGAGCTTCTGCTCTCCTTGACAACAAAATCTTCATCATCATAGTAATTCGAGGTTCTGGCTCTGGACGTTTTGACTTTCCTGTGCTTTCCAGCTAGAACAGCCACTTCTTTTGTCTCCTTTTGGAATGACGGTGTAGCTTTCAGCGAGGGAATCTTTCCCAACCTCGGGCCATCAAATCCTAGAGCTAGGTTTGAACTTTTTATATCGGAATGGGTGTATCCTTGCTTATGCAGATGTTCCAATACGTCTAAGATTTGGATAGCTAACACAAGGACATATTTAAGTGCCAGTACTCTTGTTTTGGCGATGATCTTTTGCAGGTCGATGTCGTAGCGAGGAAGCACCAGGAACCGGTACTTGGTGCCCGTGGTGTTGTCAGTAAAGGAGCCGTTCGCGATATACACCGGCATTCCGATGCGCCTGTTTTTGTTCTGGGCACGCCATGCTTTCACTGAAAGAGTCAGAGAAATTCATTCAACACTATTTTCAGGTAACAATTTTTTCATGTTTCATATTATTAATTATTGTATTTATAATTTCAATAGTTCGCATAAAAAAGAAAGAAAATTTTAGATGGATTATATATGATATTGCGGGTGAATTTTTTCGAACTAATTTCACTATAACTATTTCAACTTATACATATGTATTTCATTCAATCATTGATTTTTTTTTATATTGGATCCCATTTTTTACGTAGATAAAATTGGAGACAGGCTCAACTATATATCTAGAAAACTGGTGGTCTTCTGTCTCTGCCTAACACAGAGAGGAACACAGCGAGATGATATGTATGTTAATTGTTATTACTTTAGGTTTGTTTTTGCACTAAACGACAAATAAACCCAGCTGACTCTAATAATGAAATTCAAGTGTAAAGTCGCTATCTATACTTATAAATCCTTTTCTTTTTTCAAAATCTTACAATAATTCAGTTACACATACCTTTATCAACCTGTGCTGCTCTGATTAAGCAGTGTATCTCAACGAACAAAGGTCCATTTGTGTGGGGCTCAATCTTGACCACATATCTTGCATTTAGCTTAGTGACCTCCTTGTTAATATCGTCCGAGGCCAGGTAAATTCTACCAAAGCTACCACGACCTGGAAATAAACGATAAATAACGATTTTTATTTTTCAAAATAAAAATCATTAACTTTTATTGAATGCAAGGGACACAGTAAACACATTGCAGACAACATATTATATTTAAAAGAAAGGAGGATGTCCATTTAGCTATGCATTGTCTAGGAGGTACTGTTAGTAAATTATGTAATTTCCTTGGTAGTACGATTTTGTTTCATCTGCCCCAATAAACTTTCTAATAAGTAAGTCCTTGATTTATTTTAGGTTTTTTATGAGTTGCACTTTTTTCTTATGTTTTATACATTCAAAACATATAATTTGTACTGCAACACATTTAAAACATTGTAAGAAGGAAATAATGCACTGCAAAGGTACCCGAAACTGGCATATGCATGGCAAACATGTATGAAGATATTGATGAATGAGGATGAAGCGAAAGAGGTCTGTAAGTTTCGAGAGAACTGGCGCTCTACTCTTTTTGCCTACCCAGTGAGGGACTCCGGGTGCTGACATGTATGTATGTATAAAATACCAGACATGGAGGTGCTATGAGGATTAGCAGTACGTACTTACGTAGCTTAATACCTAAAGGCTTATGACCAAACAACTAGTGTCATAAAAAACCCAATGTATAATATGCGTTAATATACGCCTATGTTATTAGGGGGCGTCCATAAATTACGTGAGATGTTTAAGGGGGGAGGGGGTCGAATCAAATCTCCTCTAATCTTACGTTGGAGAGAGGGGGGTCTCGGCAAATATTTTTCTGATAAAACAAAAAATATATACTATTTTGGTCCATTTAATCCAGATTGAACATGCGTGAGAATTAATCTTATAGCTAAACTCTCAGCAATATTGATTACTAGTCTTAACTAGTCGTAAATAAAAGCACGAAGCAATTTTTTTTTCTTTTTACAATAAAAATCCAACGCGTTTACATAAGAAACCCACATTTTGAAAAATCTCACCTGAGATTGGGGGATGGGGGAGGGGGTTAAATAAAATCTCACGATATCTCACAAGGGGAAGGGAGAGACAGAAAATTAAAAAATACACCTCACATAATTTATGGACGTCCCCTTAGGAGGAAACATTTTGATTGTTTATAATAAATAAATCATACAAGGCTTGATCCCAGTGACCTCATGCCAAAATAAACACTAATTTGCATATAGTATGACATCTGTGTGATTCATAAGAGAACCTGACTTACTTAGCTTGTGGTTGTCACATTTATTAGTCACAAATGCAAGGATGATTTTAAACTAGGGTACTCTTTCAAATTGTGTGTTCTTACTATAATAATACAGCCTTCATATTATATTGAATAAATAATAGTCTATAACTGCTATAACAACCATTATGAATGTTGAACACACCTTGTATAGGTGGTAGGAATCTCAAAGATAGATATAATATGAGATTGATGAATGTGGACGAAGTGAAAGAGGTATGTAAGTCTAGAGAGAACTGGTGCTATACTCTCTGCCTATCCCATTAGGGACTTGGCGTGATGATATGTATGTATGTATATATATTTTACTTTGAAGTACTAATGTGCATTCTGTTGTTGAGTCTATTATATATGCTACTAATATTATCAATGAGAAAGTTTGAGTTTGCAAATGTTTGTTAAACAATCATGTCAGTACAGCTTAATGGAATTGGATGTAATTTGCCGCAGAGTTGATTATTATTAGCTGGATAACAATCCGGGATATGTTTTATTCCAGAAATAATAATATACCAATGAAATCAAATTATAATTTGCTATTTGTGCAGGTGCAGAAACCAAAAGGAACATCAACTAAATAAATATATAAAGCCCAGGATACAGTATAATCATTTGAGTTATATTATATAAGTAAAATTTTAGGTGCACACCAAAATATTAATCCAATATGGAAAATGTCTGTGTACATATACATAAACAATTATTATGTCTGGCCAAATATTAATGTAGATTGTAAAGTCAAATAGGCATGTATGATGCATAGTTATTATTATCTCTAGCTGTTTTGCAAATTGTATACATATACACACACACACACATGCTCCCACACACTAACACAACTAACATTACATGTATAATGTTTTTTTGTATATACTATTACATGTTATATACTATTAAATGATAATAATAATATATACTCACGCCTTCCAACAAGGGTCCCCGAAGGGGTAGGCAGAGGTGTATAGGTAATACCCACACACCCACTTTCCGCCAGAGGTATATTAGGTGCCAACGTGACATGGCGAGTCCATCGCCGTTACTCAAGCACGACTATACATACGCCTTTGAATTTCTTCTCAGACGTATGCAGGTTTCCTCTCGATGTTTTCCTTCACCGTAAAGGTCGTGGTGTGACTAATCACTGTACTTAAGTTCAGAAAAACTCATTGGTACAGTCGGGATTCGAACTTGCGACCTTTGCGTCGCAGGCAACTGCTCGTACCACTCGGCCACCACGGCTCAAATTAATATGTATTTCGACAATAGAGCAGAGCATAAGAGCAGTTGGTTTTGTGGATACATACTGCTTTTAGATTTCAGGAACAAACGAAAAGCTATTCAGATTTTGCATAGAATTAAAATGCCAAATAATAAATACCCATATAATTGATGAAACAAATATACAATGCAAAAGTGTAAGGAAGAGGCAGAGGATGACTATGCTCCAACAATCTAGATCAAATTGATTGGACACGCAAAGAATAGGAATGTCAAGCGTACTTGAAATTGGTATGCATGTATGAAGAGACTGATGAATGTGGACAACTCAAAGTCGAGTATATAGGGAGAAATGGCACTCTTCTCTCTCTAGCTACCCCATGAGGGACTCGGCATGATGATATATAGAATATTTCTCATTCTCCTTCATAATCATCCATAATCATAATCAGTTTCTTTGCATCCCATTTTTATTATGTTGCCTAGATATAAAAAAAACTATAGGAACTGACATTGGGACTTGTTAACACACAAATCACTGCTTTATATTCTTGAAATATTAATTTATTACATGCATAATTAATGAATATTATGCATGTAAAGTTTGTTTCATTACCAATTGGGGACTTCGAGAAACAAGGTACTATCAATAAGGAACAGGACAATGTCTTTAAGGCCTGTAGTTATAGGAATTTTATAAACATTGAATTGCAAGAGATAATCTGACAACATGTAATTGTTACTTCAACTATTATAGAAATTACGTATCAAAAGTGTAGTATATATGATAAGCAACATGGTTGAGGGTGTTTTAAAGAAAGGCATTTTACATTGGTACATATAGAATGGATGAGTTAAGAAAGGTTGACAAAATAGGTGCTTAATGTGACTGGAAGATGAGCCCGAAGAGGACCATGTACCATATAAACGTAATACAAGATGGTAAATCTCACCAATAGGCTTTCCAATGCGCCATTTCTTGAGATGGACGTCAGTGAACACAATACCGGGGGGCAAAGCCTCATCGTCACAGAAACTGACATCAAGGCTCGGCGCCTCCTCCACCACCTTCGTCTTCTTTCTAGGTGTCGCCGGCGGTTGCACCATTTCACCACAACGGCGAGGCATCATTAAATCTCATTCGAAATCCAACAACATATGACCCCAATATACCAGTAACTCTGTTGACTGTCTGCAATGAATGAAACACGCAAGTATGTGTAGGTACAATTCTACTGAGCCAATAAACACCAACGTGCATTGCAATGTGACAATAAACGAGATTAACAAGAATAATAAGCTTTACCTAAGAGCATACTATCAGTCGAATCACCACGGGAATTAATATTTATGTGAAGTATTCAAAGCATTACATATTATGTGTAATAGTCGTAAATTAAACATGAAGTATGATTTCAAATGTTATCAGTTTTTAACGAAATTTGTAAGAAAACACAACTGTTCAAGATTCGGCCATGTTGTTTGTATTCTTAGAGTTGTCAGTTTTAAAAGTATGGCTAACGCATAATCGCCTAATCTAAAAATAATAATTAGCTTCAGTCGAGTTTGAATCAATCGAATATTAGTTCGCAGTCATCTTCACACAAAAACACACATGTTGACCCTTCAAATGAGTTCTTGATTTCAAATGAGATCTCAGGTAGTTCATGCCGGGTTGCTGATGTTAGATATAGCAAAAAGTGTTGTCTTAGGTTGTTGCTGGAGGCTGAAGGGGCTTTTGGAAACTAAAATGTATGATTTCTAGACCTCCGTAATCGAAGCCTGGGCTTGTATATAGAGTTGGCCTTCGTATTTTATATGGTACGGTTATTCAAGATTTAAAAATAAACATTTCCTCCTTCGAGGTGTTGAGAATTCTTAAATTTTTCAACCCCTTTCCATATTCCTTACAGGTTCTCCTCCACTGATTTATCATTTTGTATGTTTTTCTCCAGGAATAATTGTCATTCTGTTGGAAAGTCACGATACAACGCTATATAACATCACGTGCGCTTAACATCGTATGACGTCGTTATGACGTATTTTAAGTTCTTTTACTTTAGTATAAGATGCACTTTTTTTTCTTAATTTTACTTTGACTTGACTAAAATTGGTGTAATCGACTAAATATAAAAATCATAACTTTCATTTTAGATTACAAATTAGTGAAATAAAATAAAATAATATATAAATAAAACCAGTAAAATAAATACAATGTTTGCAATACTTGATTACGGTTTCCTCGTGCTTGTGAGTCGATTAGATGTTCGGAGATATGCCATTTGCAGTAGCTTTAAAATCTGAACATATAGGTAGCCATAGGAGTTTTAAACACATAAAAACTGGTTTTATAGCCGGCTACGCTCGAGTAATGCCCTTGATGTTGCACGCGTCGATCAGCTGCAGTAACCGCTTACCATTGGTTACCTGATTGGTAAATAAAAAGTCAATTTGCCGGAAACTACATAATGTAGCACTAATTGTTTATCTCTGTACGTCAAAATTTAAATTCACCATTAAATAAGTCGGCTAATGGATTTAGTGTTGTTTGATGAAAGAAATCTTGAAGATATAATTTCAAGAATATAAGGTATGTATAAACAGACAAATTAATCAGTCAAAGGGCACCAAATGATTTTAAGACCAACGGGAAGTTAAAATTTTATTTTAATTTTAACTCAATATTTTAATGATGTGTTGTCATCCAGCACCAGTAGTAATTGAGAATATTTTGATATTTATTTAATAGAGTACGAAAGAGATAGTTATTATATATGCCGTCTAGAAATCTACCTCTTTAGTATTAGTGTTTATTTATTTATTTATTTTTATTAGGTTTGCCAACAATTCGAACACAAATATATACATTAACTTAATCTAAGTGTCTTATGCTATGTGCCGAACCTTTTACAGGCAAACACCGCATGCATTGAATGAGTATGCCGGTAATACTGCACTGTAAATAGTTTTATGGGAAATACAAGTATCAAAATAGAATTATATAAGAAAGAAAATACTTGTTTAAACCTTATAGCTACACGATTAATGCTGTAAAGAAGGATGGCGGGATAGTGACAGGTTCCTTAACGTCAGAATACATACGTCCCTTACTCTGAGAGACAGACAAGACAGAATTGGTATCAAAGTTCGTAGAGGGCCCACCAATCCAATGCCATACACCAATACAAATATTTTATACATACACATAAATATAACGCTACACGTAAACATCTGTTTCTTTTAGGTCGATTAACTGAGGCAGAAAACATGGACCATGAACCTTGTGGTTGATGTTATAAATTAATAATTTAGAAAGTGTTGACGGAATTTGGCTAAACTATCAAAATGTATATCTAGGGTTTCACAGTTATTTAAGAGTTTGCATAGACGTACAATCGGGGAATTAGCTCCTAAAGAAGTTTTTCTGAATGGTGGGACCAATGGAGAGATTGTACTGCGTGGATAACGGGATGGTATTTTATATCGTATCTTTTGTAGAAGCATAGGGCAATCAATCGTATTTCGCATTAGTTTAAATAAAAATTGCATGTCCAACGTATCTCTACGAGTTGCAAGGGATGACATCTTAAAGTGATGAAGCCTTGTTTGATATGAGATTGGTCTTCTAGCAAGAGCTGTTGAACGTGATAAGTGCCACATAAACCTTTTATTTAATGCAATGGTATATTATGGATTGACCGATAGTGCTGGCTGACTAGTTATTACTTACCGTGGGTTGCTGACCTCATTTTTGAAATGCTAGTACCATATCATATTATAGTTCTGCGTAAGAGACCAGCGGGTACCAGTACAGGTAGTCCATGTATAGCTGTGGAAACCAACCTCTTAACATCTGACCCAGTTTGTTTATTTACTAATTTACGTAAACTTTGTGTAATATGGAATTAAGCTATCATATTTTGTTAGGTAAATTTGTATAATAGAGATAAAAAGCAAACGCCTTAAATCAAAAGCAAAGCTAAATGTCAGTATGTATTGATTGGCAAATTTTAGTGTCTGCTATTACAGATTGCACATTACGTTTAGTTGTAATATTATTATTATATCATTGTGATAGATATTAGACAACTTTTTATTGCTGGATTAGTCGGAGCAATTTAAAGCAGTTGCTTAATCGTCATTGTTATGTAGAAGACTGGTTTGGTTTGTAGGCGCATTGTGTTAAGTTGCGGAGGCAGAAATGAAACGGAGGGCAAGACGCTCTCGCTCAGTCAGATGTTTCACTTCATTCATTCACTCGCTAGTTTTCAAAGCGGCCGGTCGTGCTTCTCGTTGCTCCGCGCTGTGCGATCGCGATCGCGATACATGTTTGTCAACAAACAAATAGCGCACCCAATGAAATGTGATTTGTGGATTTATTTGTGTTTAATAAATAATTAGTATCGGTATGATAAGAAAGCGTCTTAGTGCTCGAAAATGGACGGTACGAGCGCTGACTCAGATCACTCCATGACTTGGGAGGATTTTTTCGGTTTGTACAGTTTTTTATTTGTTTCCGATTAATCGACTAATTGCCATGTTGAATTCATCACTTACATATAGTATTATAAAGCTAGATTTTTTTTTGGGCCCAAGAAACCTTGTTTTTTTTTGTGATCTGTGTGTGGTCGTGATTTTCCCGAGGCTATGGCGGGAAGGGACAGGTTTGCGCACCATTTCCACATAAGGCAAAGTTGCAGCGTTTGTTGTACATCTTCTCAGCTCATAAAGACACACACAGATGGCGAGTGGCTAAACATGATAGTATCAACTTTTCTTGAGGTGCATGTATGATAAGACGTGTGTACTTTGTACATTTTACCTACTTAGCTTGTAAAACGCGTAGGTGTGCCTGCGTAGTTAAACGTGTTTTTAATTTATTGAACTGCAACGCGCTGGTTGCAAGCAGGAATGTTTAAATTTTTTTTATTATACGTAGGTTATTTTAGGAGTATCAAGTAGGTTTATTATTACCGATAGTAGGTTTACTTATAGGGATATATTACTTTCGTAGTTTTTCATAATAGTTTTGATAAGAACTAAATAAATACGCTATGCTAGAATCAAGCGCATTGAAGGTCAAGAAATGAATCACGTTTCATTTCAGGTTGATAACAAACTCGATAGATTTATTTAGTCCTACATACACACGTACGAATAAAAACGTAGCTATATAAAATAAGGGTAATAACAATTAACAATATTTACAAAGAACAGTTGGCACTAACTACTTACAGATAAAATATTTGACCCAAATTGGTATCACATACAAATCTATACAAATAAATAAAATTTAAGTGTGTGAAAAGAAAATAACCGCTTTTTACTAAATGCATATTGATGTATGCACTGTACATATAGCAAAATCACATTTTTAAAATTTTTTGTTCGTCTGTCGTTTTTTGGTCGTCCGACTTATCTCTGAAACAGCTGGACCGATTTTGACGGGACTTTTACTGGCAGATAGCTGATGTAAAATGGAGTAACTTAGGCTACTTTTATTTTAGACACTAAACAGTACCTAACTTTTTTGTCATATTCCACGCGGACGAAGTCGCGGGCACAGCTAGTATTTATATATAACACGCTAATATAAAAGCCGTGGTGGCCGAGTGGTTCGAGCAGTTGCCTGCGACGCAAAGGTCGCAAGTTCGAATCCCGACTGTACCAATGAGTTTTTCTGAACTTAAATACAGTGATTATTCACACCACGAGCTTGACGGTGAAGGAAAACATCGAGAGGAAACCTGCATACGTCTGAGAAGAAATTCAAAGGTGTATGTATAGCCGTGCCTGAGTAACGGCGATGGACTCGCCATCTGTCACGTTGGCACCTAATATACCTCTGGCGGAAAGTGGGTGTGTGGGTATTACCTATACACCTCTGCCTATCCCTTCGGGGACCCTTGTGGGAAGGCGTGAGGATATATAATATATATATCATGTTACATATACTTATCACCAATTATTCACATATCTCCGCCTCTTCATACATGCTTACCGATTTCGAGTACTCATGACTTTTTCATCCTGGAGTATCCCATCGAATTAACATTTAAGTAGTTGGGACGTGATTTTCCTCTGCCTCTTCTGCCACTTTATGTACATTATATTCTTTAATATAAGTTCAACTAGTGGCTGAGTGGTTTACAATTCAAGTTCGATCCCCAGCGGTATGTACATGAAGGGCTCAACTTCTTATTGTATAAAAAACTAGCTATATCTCGTAATGTCTATACCCGCGTAGAATTTGATTTCATAGTAGATTTTGCCGTGGTGGCCGAGTGGTTCGAACAGTTGCCTGCGACACAAAGATCGCAAGTTCGAATCCCGACTGTAACAATGAGTTTCTCTGAACTTAAGTACAGTGATTAGTCCCACCACGAGCTTTACGGTGAAGGAAAACATCCAGAGGAAACCTGCATACGTCTGAGAAGAAATTCAAAGGCGTATGTATGTTCGTGCTTGAGTAACGGCGATGGATTTGCCATCTGTCACGTTGGCACCTAATATACCTCGGCGGTAAGTGGGTGTGTGGGTATTACCTATACACCTCTGCCTACCCCTTCGGGGACCCTTGTGGGAAGGCGTGAGGATATATTATATTATTTTTTTCGGTAGTGAAATATATCCTATGTGTTAACCTAATAATAAATTTGAGTCTGAAATATTCTTAGTAAGTTTCGCATTATACTTTTAAAATTTCTGCAGATCCATAGGTAGGATGAGTCGTAATCCAATTTATAGACTATATTCAAAACTGCCGTGGTGGCCGAGTGGTTCGAGTAATCGCCTGCAACACAAAAACTCCAAATTAAATCAAAAATCTTTTATCCAACAGTTTGAACGTCTCATATTAAATATAAAACTACTGTCCGCCACTACCGCAAGCTCGAATCCCGTCTTATATAAGTACATACTATGTCTATGATTCAGATGGCGACAACTACGTAAATTATATGTTTTCTTATCTTTCATGATTTCAATCGCACATTAATAATGGTAAATTAATAATGGTAAATTAATAATTCAACATTCGTAAAAGCCGGTGCAACGTCTTAATAAACTGACGTTTCAAACCAAGTGGCGGGACGGGAGTCTGTGTTGCCATTGTGCGAGCATTGAATTAATGAACTATGCTTCCGGTTGGCCGGATGTTCGATTAATTTAAAATTCGACAGTTGGTTCCTTTATTATAATCTGTATGTACCCGCTTGAGTTGTGATGTGAAAACAAGGCATCTTATTTTATGCCTGATTTGGTATTTAAATTTATAGCTTATGAGAATGTACGGCTATGAGTATTCCTAGAGTTAATTAATAATTTGTTGGGTACCTACTTGCTACGGCTCACGCTAAGTACCTATTTGTAAGAGCCTGAATAAATATCACTAAGTAGAACGCCAGTCCTCTATAACTTTCTCGCTTCTTCTACATGAGCCTCTTCAATCATGTTATGTTTTCGGATATTGGGATTGAAAACTATTTCTATTGTTGTCTCAGTTAAATGATTGCAAATATATGACATATTATATCATCATCATCATATCTTCACGCCGAGTCATATGACATATTATGTCTCAATTTTAAAGCATTCAAATTCCAAATCTGGAGTGAACTGGCGCTTCACTCTCTCTGTCTCCCGTGAGCGGTGGATGGGATGTGATGATATGTATGTTTATATATATATGTACATCGATCTTGTAGCATGTATGTATATAGGTCGTGTAGCGAATCCTGGGTATGTCAGAGGAAGTATGAAAATAGCTTGAATGCAGTCGAGATGCGATATCTTCGAAAAATGTGCGGCGTAACGATATTAGATCGAATCCGCAATGAAGAGATTCGCAAATCAACTGGCGTGAATGAGGGCGTGAATGAGGGCGTGAATGAGGGCGTGATTGTAAAGATGAAGAAAGGCATGTTACGTTGGTTTGGACACATAGAAAGGATGAGTGAAGGAAGATTGACGAAACAGATATACAAAGCAAAAGTGTGTGCAAGAAGAGGCAGAGGAAGGCCACGTTCTAACTACCTGGATCAAATCGATCGGACGCTCAAGGACGGGAACGTTAAGAGTACTCGAAACCGACGAGCATGTATGAAGAGACTGATGAATGTGGACGAAGCGAAATAGGTATGTAAGTCTAGAGAGAACTGGCGCTCTATACTCTCTGCCTACCCCGTTAGGGACTTGGCGTGATGATATGTATGTATGTATGTATATCGATCTTGAAGCTATAATGGAGCCGCCAAAAATGGGACTATGCGTGGAATGTCTGCACATTCCGAGCCCTTCACCTTGATGATTCAACACTCAAACAGCTGTGTGTTTTGCATTGTCTTACTCATAGAATTGATTTGTAAACCTACCATATACACGTGTATACAAACGAAATGTACTAGCAACTTGCACTACCAATAAGGGGCTACCAGAGACCAAATTAGCTTTTTTATTTAGTTACAGGCAGAGACAGGCATAACGGATTCTCCGTTCGAATTTGGAGCTGCCCGACTGGGGCAGGACCTCCACCTTATAGAAGTCCGTAGCCAAATAACACAATTTTTTTGTGTTGTGTTCCTACGTGGCGAATAAGGTTTCCAGTAATGAGCTTCTTGGGGAGGGGGAGGATTGCTATATTGTGTTGACAACCGAGAGATTAGACCTATTATGTTGCCAACACAGTATAACTCTCTGAACACAGAGTGGCAACGCGCAAGTGATACTTAGGTATCGTGAGCGTAAATAGGCTTCGGTAACCCTTTCCCATCAGGTGGGCCGTATGCTTGTTTGCCATTCTTGCTATATAAAAAAAAAAAAAAAGAGCAGAGCGTCTGTTCTCCCTTGACCTGTAAGGTCTGTACAGGCTACAACATCAGCTTGTAACAGCACATTTTTTCGCCGAAGATATAATTAGGTGACAACGTAGGGAGTCCATGGCCTTTTCTCAAGCACGACTATACGTCTTTGAATTTCTTGTCAAACGTATTCAGGTTTTATCTCGAAGTTTTCCTTCGAATTCTTCTCGTTCAGGACAATATTTGGTACAGACTTTGATCTTTGTCTGTTTGAAGGCTTCTCTTACTTCTTCTATATATCATCATCCCGAGTCCCTAACGGGGTAGGCGTATCTCTTTCGCTTCGTCCACATTCATCAGTCTCTTGTCTCTTATACATGCTCGTCAGTTTCGAGTACTCTTGCCGTTCCCATCCTTGAGCGTCCCATCGATTTGAATCGATGATTACTATTAAAGATTTATAATAATCAATTTGTTCGAATTGTTAGGGTAAAGATGCCAGAAATATAGTATATATATAGCTCACAGCCTATCCGCCATTGCGATAGTGTAAATTGAGCGTTGTCGTCGGTACGCGTGTCGCAATCCGTAAGTTGATCGTGAGGTGCGCGCGCGCAGGGCTGACGAGCATCCGGATTTATGAGGTTAATACAGGTTAATCCCGTTTTGTCGCTTCTGTTGAAATACGTTCTGGCTGGTGATAAGGTTGTGATAAATAGCAAAAAGGTTGGATTACAACAATCACACTTTTTTTTACTGTAGACGGAACGTTATTATATAGTGATGCAATTTTTCTATTTCTAGTTCAAATAAATATAATAAATAAATAAATAAAAATTTTATTCCTGACAACCCTATACGAGCTCGTTATATGCGCTGGGATGACTGATGGTCTCGATGTTCAGCATTTAATTACACGGGGGACATGAATCAAACGGTTGTATGATGTGTTGTCATCGTACGTCGTAATCGCCTAAAAAGAATTTATAAAAAATTTGTAAGATACAGAATTTCCGTAATATGGGCCTGCGTCTTATATCGTACGTATGTTAATCAAAAGAATAGGTACAAGTGTTTTTATATCTTTTAAATGCATCATGTTCGAATAATTCGAACACGAGACCTCTCTGACCTCGCTTGAGCCAATTCACAACACTAGGCGTAGGCATAGGTCACAGCTGCGTAAAGTCACAATCGATTTCGTAAACCGAGATTACGTGTCACAGACATAATAGATCACAATTAGACTTACCGCTATGTATTTAGGCTGGATTTCGACATGTTTTGTAGGTGCAATGCTATCGTGGTTTAAAATTACATTTTATAAGTGCCCATCTGGGCCTATGTAAAATAAAAAGATTTTGATTTGATAAGCTGACTAAAAAGAAAAGTTATGTCAAATTGACAATTCAAATGTCAATTGTCAGTGTACTTTGGTGCCAAAAATTACTAAAGAATTAGTTTGGTGGATTGGGTTTGTGACTTAAATGAAGTTCGTCAACAACAGTTTCCAAAGAAAATACTTTCTATATATATGTATATGTGTCTATACCTACATATAAAACGGATTTTTTTTAATTAAAAATCGAAAATTGACTGATTTTTATATTATTATTATAAAAATCGACTGATTTTTATATTATTATTATAAAAATCAGTCAATTTTCGATTTTGTGCCTATAAAATGTCGTTGACACCCAAAATATATCTTTGGCGGAAAGCGGGTGTGTGGGTATTACCTATACACCTCTGCCTGATAAGTTTTAGCTAGTTACGGGGAAACGTCAGTTTTGATTGTTACCATAATTTTGTACAATCCCTACTAGATGAAAATTATTTACTTATCGTTCCGTATACACAACTCTCATATCATCTTAAATTGGAGTAATAAACAGATCTCTGCGAATATTAGTACTATGCAGGTTAGTGTAATGACTGCATCGACCGCGTCTCGGACGAACCCGCTACATGCGTGTGTTTATGTAACTTAAGTACTTAGTTGCTTGGGGAAACTTACGTGATTACTTGTTCGAGAATTATGAGAACACTTTATGTACTTTCGAGTAGGTAATATACCTAGAAAGGAAATTAAAATAGCCGTAGTGGCCGAGTGGTTTGGGTTAGCGACACAAAGATCGCAAGTTCGAATCCCGACTGTACCAATGAGTTTTACTGAACTTAAGTACAGTGATTAGTGACACGACGGGCGAGAAGAAACCTGCATACGTCTGAGAAGTAATTCAAAGGCGTATGTATAATCGTGCTTACGTAACGGCGATGGTCTCGCCATCTGTCACGTTGACACCTAAAATATATCTTTGACGGAAAGTGGATGTGTGGTACCTTTACACCTCTGCCCACCACTTCGGAGACCCTGTGGGGAGGCGTGGGGATGTATTTTAGTAGATCATTAATATATATAACATCTAAAAGTATATTCCCGTCGAATTACGGACCTTAGTGAGACCTTACCGAACCGTGCTTCTTTTTCGACGTTTTATAAGTGCCCACCTGGGCCTGATTTTGATATTGACTTACGTGATGTTATAGGAAGGTAATCCTGTCCATTTAATGCTTTACACAAATACCAACAGTAAAACTTGTGCGATGCCCGCCATTTAGCGGAACGCGTTACTGTACCGTTACCATTTACCTGCGCATGCGCCGTATTTTATTATATTTTATACTCATGCGCACTAAGTCATAAAACGAACATGAAATGAGACAGCAATCATCATACCACTCAGTTTATAATTTAGTATGGCAATAAATTATGATTGATACCAGTAAGTTGGCAATCATTTAATTCGCTCAGCAATTACATGTCAATTGAAATTTATTTAATCTGAACTAGATTTTATAAAACTAAATATATATAAAAATGAATGTTTGTCTGAATGTCATTTAAATAATCTTAAACAACTAGTACATCGTGTTTTTTATGGTCAGTCGTGAGCCTTACCTCTGGTGTTGCAAGGGTCCATAGGCGGCGGTACTGGCATGGCGGACCCGGCGGATTTTTTATTGGTACAGCCGGGTTCGAACTTGCTATAATTACGTTGCATGCTCCAAGTTAAGCACCAAGTCCATGTCTATTTTTCACTTCTAACATCAATGGCCAACGTAGAGTAAATCTTATCTATGGTTCAGTATATAGACGCAACCAAGTGTGTAATCCAAACTTTACATGCTTCACCGATCACAAAGTGAGTATATTGTATTGGAGCAATCAAACCATTTTATACTCGACTTCCTAGTTCTTAATTCGAATTCACTTCGGTACAATCTATAGTCATTGGAAATTGTCGATCGATTTTCGACCGTAACGTCCTTTGTAATAATAATAATAATATAATATATCCTCACGCCTTTCCACAAGGGTCCCCGAAGGGGTAGGCAGAGGTGTATAGGTAATACCCACACACCCACTTTCCGCCAGAGGTATATTAGGTGCCAACGTGACAGATGGCGAGTCCATCGCCGTTACTCAAGCACGACTATACATACGCCTTTTGAATTTCTTCTCAGACGTATGCGGGTTTCCTCTCGATGTTTTCCTTCACCGTAAAGCTCGTGGTGTGACTAATCACTGTACTTAAGTTCAGAAAAAACTCATTGGTACAGTCGGGATTCGAACTTGCGACCTTTGCGTCGCAGGCAACTGCTCGAACCACTCGGCCACCACGGCTCCACGTCCTTTGTATTAGGTACTAATTATAGCTAGTAATGTATGCAGGCGATGGCACTTGTTTTTTAAGAAAACCAGTATGTGTTGTGTTCGCACGCTATTAATGACGTCAAATTGCGTGTTGCCAGTTAATTAATTAATTATGACTTTACAGTGGTAAATGTATAGTGTTTCTTTATTTGATATGACGTTAACATAATACATAAGATGCGACCATGTTGATAGCGAAGGACCCTCATGGGAAGGCGTGAGTTAGGTCCCAACGTGTTACATGGCGAGTCGATCGCCATTACCCAAGCACGACTATACATACGCCTACACATGCCTACCCCTCGGGGTACAGTTGGGATTCTTGCAATATCTGTGGCGCACTTATACCTATGTCATATCATCATATCATGACGCCGAGTCCCTAACGGGGTAGGCAGAGAGTATAGAGCGCCAGTTCTCTCTAGACTTACATACCTCTAACGCTTCGTCTACATTCATCAGTCTCTTCATACGTGCTCGTCGGTTTCGAGTACTCTTGACGTTTCCGTCCTTGAGCGTTAAACTATGTATTTTAATTAAATTAAAGTTTCGAGTTTTATACATAACTATTTTAGCTGGATTCTACTGCAATGCGCAAGCGTGGGCATACAGACGGTTGTCTAGACGGGGAGGCTTTATTCATACGCTTTGTGTTTACCCACCATCGTGCAATGACACCCGATCTGTTTCCTTCCTCATAGGAACTGCACGCACTTGGGGCAAGTTCAAGTGTCTATATAAATTGGTCGCGTTAGCCGCTAGGGTGCGCCCGAAATGTCTAAGGTAAAGATTGCGCGATTTTGGCGAAATGCCAACGAGAATATTAACTTAAATCTTAAGGGTTTTATATACATAATTCCAAAATAAAATAAGATTCTATTACCACATCGTCTCGCATTGGACTTTTCGATTATTTCGTGGTGGCCGAGTGCTTCGAGAAGTTGCCTGCGACACAAAGATCGCAAGTTCGAATCCCGAGTGTACCAATGAGTTTTTCTGAACTTAGGTACAGTGATTACTCACACCACGAGCTTTTCGGTGAAGGAAAACATCGAGAGGAAACCTGCTTACGTCTGAGAAGCAATTCAAACGCGTATGTATAGTCGTGCTTGAGCAACGTCGATGGACTCGCCATCTGTCATGTTGACCCTTAAAATATATCTCTGGCAGAAAGTGGGTGTATGGCCATTACGTATGCCTATTGCTCTGCCTACCCCTTCGGGGGCCTTTAACAATATTCATTAAACCTAATTTTATTCGCAGTTCTTTTAACGAATGACATAAATGTATACAAGTTAAGTTTGCCATGTGTCAGGAAATAGTCCTTATCGTGCGCTATCCTTGTACGACATTTTGTAAACAGCAACACATGCTGGCTTCTTGATAAAGCATGAAACACAACGAGAATGTGCTCCTAAATAAAACAGGGGCGACTTTATTATCGGGGGTGTGGAAAGATAAGAAACAGGGGTGTCAATATTGTAAAACAATGCATTGTTCAGGTTTGTATCATGACAGTTTTTAGCGCTACAAGGCTTTTGAAAGAAATAGCAAAAAGTTTCACAGGAGACCGAAGAGCTGGCAGCTATCTCGGACAAATAATTAGTCTAGCATTCAAAGGGGGAACGCTGGCAGTGTCTTCGGAATATTTATTTTTTTATTTATTTTATTCAAACCTTTGCCTTTGCAAACATTATTGCAAAGGCGAACTCAATGCCGAAGGCATTCTCTACCAGTTAACCTTTGGGTGGTGTAGAGATATTCATGGCAGGCTAAAAGATATTTACAATAGAGAAAAATAAAATTCCTATATATTTAGTATATATTTTTTAAGGTTTTTAGTTTTAGGTACTTACTTGAATGGTTTAAATTTTAGAGGAAAATTAAATGGCAGGATTATTTTTGTTAATTTTTTGAGTAAAGTTGGTAAATGATAATAAGTTTCAGTTATTTCCTTATCTTCAGCCTATTGGCTGTAATCAATGCAAGATAATAAAAAAAAAACAGTTAAACTGTCAATTATGTATTAAAAAATATTGAATTAAAATTTCCGCTAGTACAAGGGTGATGTGTACAGTACAAGCTGCTGTTATCCCTATACCTTTAAACGAGCAATTCTTGTATATATATATATATAATCTGAATCTCGGAAACGGCTCCAACGATTTTCATGAAATTTGCTAGGGGGGAGATTTCGGGGGCGAAAAATCGATCTGGCTAGGTTTCATTTAAAAAAAAAGTAGTTATATCCATGTTTTTAGGCAATGAAAATCTCCTAATTTCCAAGAATAAAGCGTTGCTAAGCGACAAACTTTCAGCCTGGTTTGACGTCATCGTAGACGTATTATATATAAAATCAATTGTCAAAATGCATGAAAGAAGGAAAAAATAAACGCTTATACACAATCTAAATCTACGCAGCCGCGACTCGTTTCAAGAATATCTTGAAGAAAATAGTGATCGACAAGCAATACTCATTTCAAGAAAACCATGAAAATAATCAGCTTTCCGCTCGTCCCACACGTAGTGCTAAAGTAAGAGTCTTGCAAAACTTGACTAACATTATTCGAGCAGAAAGATCTTGTGATTTAGATGTTTACGACAGGTTGCCTATGGCCGCTGAAGACGAACAGCGGGAACGACGACTACAAGATTTACGGTAGCGTGCGGCACAACGTGTAGCTCTTGAACATTACGAACATCGAGAGCAACGTCTGTATGATTTCCGGCAGCGTGCAGCACAACGTGTAGCTACTGAACATTACGAACAACGGGAACGACGTCTACCAGATTTGCGGCAGCGAGCAGCACAACGTGTAGCTACTGAACATTACGAACAACGGGGCCGACGTCTACAAGATTTGTGGCAGCGAGCAGCACAACGTGTAGCTGCTGAACATTACGAACAACGGGAACGACGTCTACAAGATTTGCGGCAGCGAGCAGCATAACGTGTAGCTACTGAACATTACGAACAACGGGGTCGACGTCTACAAGATTTGTGGCAGCAAGCAGCACAACGTGTAGCTACTGAACATTACGAACAACGGGAACGACGTCTACAAGATTTGCGGCAGCGAGCAGCACAACGTGTAGCTACTGAACATTACGAACAACGGGAACGACGTCTACAAGATTTGCGGCAGCGAGCAGCACAACGTGTAGCTACTGAACATTACGAACAACGGGAACGACGTCTACAAGATTTGCGGCAGCGAGCAGCACAACGTGTAGCTACTGAACATTACGAACAACGGGAACAACGTCTACAAGATTTGCGGCAGCGAGCAGTACAACGTGTAGCTACTGAACATTACGAACAACGAGAGCGACGGCTGTAAGATTTCCGGCAACATGCAGCACAACGTGTAACTACTGAAAATGACGAACAACAGGAGCGATGTCTACAAGATTTGTAGCAGCGTGCGTCACAAAGTGTAGCTACTAAAAATGACGAACATAGGAGCGATGTCCAGAAGATTTGTGGCAGCGTGCGACACAACGTGTAGCTATTGAAAATGACGAGCAACAGGAGCGATGTCTACAAGATTTGTGGCAGCGTGCGACACAACGTGTAGCTATTGAAAATTACGAACAACAGGAGCGATGTCTACAAGATTTGCGGCAGCGTACGGCACAACGTGTAGCTACTGAAAATGACGAACAACAGGAGCGATGTCTACAAGTTTTGCGGCAGCATACGGCTCAACGTGTGTTTGCGTTGATAAAGGTCCCAAAGTCCCAATCATATTTTTTCACATATATCTACCATGTTCAGATGGTATTCCGTTACAGTTTTACAAACCATATCTATAATCCGTTTCTGAGGTTTAGTGAGCACATACGCACAGACAAACAGACAAAAATTCTAACAATCAGTGTTTTGGGTTATGTTTGCGTTGATAAAGGTCCCGATCATATTTTTTTCTTATACATCTTCCATGCACAGACAGGTATCCGTTACATTTTTATTATATGTTTAGATAGATGATTCTTTAAATTGGCATACCTTTTTCGTTTCTTAACATGAAATAAACACTAAATGTTAGGTGAAGTTATATTAGTGACAACCACAACTGTAAAAAAGTTAATAATATTTTATATTATATTTACCGAGCTAAGCTCGGTCATCCAGGTACTATAAATATAACCACGAATTTCTAACTTTTGTACTTAGATATTCCAAACTCCGCCATTGTTTACCTGCCAAACAAATTTTATTGTGCCAATTTAAATTATGCCTAATGTTTTGAAAAGAGTAACCATGGAGTTTCTTGCCGGTTCTTCTCCATGGAAGCGACCAACCCGAACCGTGCTTTTTTTTCGACGTTTTATAAGTGCCCACCTGGGCCTATGCGAAATAAAAAGATTTTGATTTTGATATTGAATGATAACGTGAAAGAATTAAGTTCAAAATTTGTCATTTGTGGCCGTCGAATGACATTTAGAGATATTCTTCGAAAAATAAATGGACGGTCGTAAATGGCAAGACTTGTTTATTTTTTAATTTGAGTTATTAAGTCGCCGCCTCATATACGTTTGAGTTATGTAGCGGCGCAAACGCGAGCTTTATTCAAAGGCCAGACGGTTGGTAACAGTTGTAGGTCGGTACCATAACAAATATGTTAAAGGAATGCCTCTCTTTTATTTTTAAATTTACTGCCCGCTGAGGCCATGATTGATTCATATTTCAACTTTTCAGCCGTTCGTTACATGTTATTAAAACCTTAATATGACCTCATAAAATTGCAATTTCGAGTTGCAAGTAACTCAATTCTTAGACAGGACATTCATTTATTTCTTTATTATTATTCTCGGCAGTAAATTAACATTTATTATGTTAAATTTTCGATGATTTTTTCTGAACCTAGGATACAGTGATTAGTTACACGACGAACCACATAGCATTGCCATATCACTGGCGTATATAAAACTAGCTCGACGCAAAGTGAAAAATAAATGTCTTTATTTTGTGCATTTGTTAACCCTGGTAGTGTGTTTGGGATAGGTCGGCGACGGTCGATACCGGCCCGCCCTCCGTTTGTTAACTAATGGTGAATAGACGCCGCCTCGCGACCTCTAATGTACTATAAAGAGTCTTATACATCCTACCTTTCCACAAGGGTCCCCGAATTGGTAGGCAGATGTGTATAGGTATATATACCCACACACCCACTTTCCGCCAGAGATATATTTTAGGTACCAGCGTGATAGATGGCGAGTTCATCGCCGTTACTCAAGCACGACTATACATACGCCTTTGAATTGCTTCTCAGACGTATGCAGGTTTCCTCTTGTTTTCCTTCACCGTAAAGCTCGTGGTGTGACTAATCACTGTACTTAAGTGCAGAAAAACTCATTGGTACAGTCGGGATTCGAACTTGCAATATTTGTGTTGCAAGCAAGTAATCGAATCACTCGGCCATCAATGCCTTGATGGCTTTTTGTTATGTTAGTTATGAAAACCGTCTTTCAAAATTGTGTCTTTTCATAATTTCGTTGTATGTCATCCTTTTTTGAATATTGCACCCGAGCAAACCCGGACGGGTTTCTAGTCAAACATAAAATCAAATTACATAATTTGGGATCCCTTGTAAACATAATAAAACTGGCTCCGAATATATACCATTGATTTATTGCCAAGTGCCCCTCTAGCCGCATACGAACTCTGCTGGCTCCGGGGAATATAAATAATGGAACGCATTTGTTGGCGACAGACATTATTGTGCGGTGTTTGAACTTAGCGGCTTAGAATAAGTTATCTGTGTTAAAAATATTAACGTAAGTAATTTAACATTAGTAGGTAATGTTAATTTTTAACACAGATAATTTATTAGATTATTATAGGCTATATAATGGCCGCTAAATTGGTCAAAATGTTTGCCGCTATAATGGCATACAAAAATATAGATTTATGAAATGATGACATGGATAATAGTCCTTCAGTCAAATGAAAATAAAAATATTTTAACCTTTTTTTTAATTCGTTGTGTCACATATTTTAATGCATTACTAATTATGATTGTGGAAGCAACTCTATGCAGTAACTTTGACGAACGCAATAGGCTGCTTCAGTGGTAACATTCAATTAATAATATTACATCTCATAAACTCTAATTAAGGCATTTATTTCACTTAATCGCGGGCCTTTCTAATTCGTTTTTGCCGATTTTATTTAAATAAAAGTTATTTTTTTTAAATCTATATCTTTGTTAAGTTGTATAAAATTCCGGTCAGTAGTTTTTGCGTGAAAGAGGAAGGAAAATCCTCCCGTACTTTTGCATTTATAATGCATATTAGCATGATAGGGTTGCACTTTTAATTCATTGCTGATTTAGTGCTCGTGTCATAAATCGTTTTGAGAACCACATTTTAATCAACTCTCACCAATTGGGGTAGACTCCCTCTCTCAATTCGAATGATAGTTAAAATGTTTCTTAATTAAGAATTATGGTCAGCGAGGGTTTCATTATGTTGTGGTGTTGCCTGTATAACAATTAAGAATCGGCGTTCTATACAACGATGTCTTCTTGGTATGTTAGCGCGTATAGATAGTGCCATCCCTACGACCCCACCAATTTCTAGTCGAGGGGGTCGCGGGTTGAGCGGAGTATGACCCGAGTCTATTGATTGTAGTGTGCGTGTGCACTCATAGGTAATCAGTGTGTACCGATAATACTCAAACATTAGAAGAAGGTTGAACACTTACACCATAAACTATGAGGAAGAATAGTGGGGCGCGTCTTCGTGGATGGCACTATCTATATCTACGGGATTGCCATTTCTTTTTCTGTTAGTAAATCGGTAACTAAGTAGGAACTCTACTAATGTCTGCATGCCCTCCCACAAGGGCGCCTACCCTTTCGGGGACACTTGTGGGAGGGAGGAGGGAGGTGTGTAAGTAGTAACCGCACACCCACCTTCGCCGAAGATATATTTTAGGTGTCAACATGGCATATGACGTTGGTCAAGTAGACTAAACACGACTATATGTCTTTGAAATTCTTCTCAGACGTATGCAGGTTTCCTCCCGATATTTTCCTTCAAAAAGCTCGTGGTGAGAAAAACTCATTAAAAATCTTTCCTTCTGGAAATACAGTTAATTGAAATAATCGACATTGTAAATAATAAACTGAATAAATAATTAAATTGTATTTTTTTGATTATATATGCACACATGCGCGCGACACATGTTCGAAAAATCATTCGCAAAAATTTCGAAAAAAGAAATGGCGGACGCACGCAGCTACAAGTGTGCACTTGAGATTAATTAAGTGCAATTGTCATGGCAATTGTGACAAAAACTTGAATAGAGAGTAAGCTTTAGGCAACACTATATAATATATTATTGTGAATGTAGCGAATCATCGATGATAATAATGCAAGTTTCTACAATCAAACACGCTTTCTAATCTCGAAGCGCGCCAAAAAAGGAACAATAAAATCAAGTTCTATTTATTCCTCAGGGGCGAAGACCGAGCCGTTTAGGAGCGCCAGATCTCGGCTATTCTTGTTATCTAAACATATGGTTATTTTGCGTACATAAAAGCAGATTAATTGAAGTGCGGAAGTTAATTCAACCAAATAAACAGGAAAGGTGAATGACTTCAGGTAAGAAGCCGCCAGTTATGATATCCGGTGAATATAACGCTCCCGCATGTATTTCTAAAACATTTGATAGTTTTAACGACGCATAAAAAATATTCCTTATTACAACTTTGTCTGCTTAGAAAAAACTACACACTGAGTTCAATTTAGTTGACACAAGTGGAAACTGATTTGAAATAAGGCAGTATGGTCCCAGATTTAATTTCCGAACGGATAAATTAAATTAAAAAAATATGTAATTAGAACTGTGATTTACTGAGACAATAGAGTCCCCTAATAGCCGATGTAATACAATCGACTAAATTCGAATTGGAAAGAGGTGCGGCTCCCTAATTAAGTTGATACGGGGGTCAAGTTCAATGACATATCGATCAGAGCTAAGTCACGCTCAGCCGTGCTCAATTAACCGGTAATTCAAGAGGATAAATAACAAAACGGTTTGTCAAGTTTCGAATCTATTGATAGTGCAATCAGATGAGTATTTATTATGTAATTAAAATATAACTTCAGTTCTTACATATTTTCTTTCAGTTTTAATGTCAATTATCATTACGGTCCCCATTACTTCATTTTTAAAAACTAGTTCGTAAGGAGTGCCTCAAGCGAAGGAAATACGTACTTTGAGCCAACAGTACATTTGAGATTGAGATTGAGATCGAACCTCTGGCCGTGGGGAAATAAATGCTCTTAATTTTTATAAGGAGGTCTGCAAACATTTTTGAGACCTCCCGTGAATATTTATCTATTGATTGTTTGGAATATAAAACTGACTTGATCAATTCAGAATCAAGTGATTAAAAGGATATTGCCAGAATAATTGAATATCATCTGTTTATGGCATATTTCAAATTACTATCCAATATCTGTTTTCTATTTTATTAATTGCAATATCTCGAGATAAGTCGCTGTGTAAAATCTTATGTGCGATCCGATCACTAGGCCCCCCTAGACCCCCCCACGCCTCACCCCCGCCCCCACCCAAGGCGCGGCCAACTAGTCCCGCGCGGACTATAGTCACCGTGAGAGCGAAGGCTTCCTATGGAATCAATTCACTACATTAGACTCAAATAGCGCCTCGCACCATCCATAATGCAATACGCAATGCTAATATGTTTGCTATTCCACGATCCGTATTATTTCCTGCTGACTTACACACTAACAAAAATACACGACTGTTTTTCTAACCGACTTCCAAAAAGGAGGTTATCAATTCGATATGTATATGTATGTAACATGCATAATATTATGGGCTTTACGTTGTTTTATTTTATCTGTACGGTTTATACTTTCATTTACAAAAAATACCGTTATTTTGATATTGTTGATAGACACTGTAATTAGTTTTAACATATGTCTGTCAGTCTGTTTGTTCGCAATTAACTCCTTAACCACTTTACGCATTTTATGCGTTTTTTTTACCAAAATGCAGAATAATTCAAATCAAAATCAAAAAATCTAAATATTTTATTCAACATAAGGGACACAGGGAACACATATTGAACGTCATATTTTTAATAAAAACTACCGTTTCCAAGAAAAACCTGCCAGAATAAAAGCCAAATTCATGAAACCTGCATACCTACATACTTATACATATCATCACGCCGAGTCCCTAACGGGGTAGACAGAGAGAGTAGAGCGCCAGTTCTCTCTACACTTACATACCTTTTTCGCTTCGTCCACATTCATCAGTCTCTTCGTACATGCTCGTCGGTTTCGGGTACTCTTGACGTTCCCGTCCTTGAGCGTCTGATCGATTTGATCCAGGTATTTGAAACGTGGTCTTCTTCTACCTCTCGTTGCACACGAAGTTGCCCATATGATTCGTATTAGTAACCTCAGTGTAACAGACACTGTCTATGGATGTATGTCAAAACATACCTGGGATGTTCTTACACGTGATGCCGAGACACGTGCGAAATATCATCAGTAGGTTTGTTTGTATAACATCTTTCAATCGATGTTGAATTTACTATCGTATACATATCGTTATGGAGCTAAACGAACTTTAATCTGGCTTTAGTGTTATGTTTAGATAGGCACATCCACGAAGACGCGCCCCACCTATGGCACCTAATATACCTCTGGCGGAAAGTGGGTGTGTGGGTATTACCTATACACCTCTGCCTACCCCTTCGGGGACCCTTGTGGGAAGGCGTGAGGATATATTATTATTAACTTTGACAGTGGCAAACAAGTAAAAAAGCTGTCAGTTAGCGAAAAAAGAACGTCAGTAAGACGCAAGTTGAAAAAATTGTAGTACAAGCTGGATAAAATAAAAGGTTTTTCCAGCACAAGATAGTTTGTCTCGCTACACACTACAGTACGTCTGCACAATTAACAAATTATTATTATTATTATTATTATATTTAATAATTAATATAAATAAAATATAAACATATTTTATTGAATAATAATGTTTATTTCGTAAAAAATATCAATTTTTAACAAACTTTTAGGTATTAACGAACACCTGTGACAGGTTGCTCCGCTCTTCCTTATCTAAGGTTTACAATTGTATTGAATACATGCTATTAAAAAAATCAGAAAATAAACTTATTTAACACCATTTTGGTACTTTATGACTAAAATTAAATAAAACAAACTACTTTTGGTTATGAGATTGTGTATGTGTGTGGGTGTGTCGATGTGAGTCTGTGAGTATGTCTGTATGTGTGTGTGCGTGCGAGGGTTTGTATTCGTTGGTGCGTATGTGAGTATGCTAATGTTTGTGTGATTATAAGTCTGTTATCACGTGTATTATATTATAATTGCCTTGAAGTAAAATAAAACTACATAACAAAAATAAATTTAATAAAACACCTGTCCTAACTCACCCGCGTGGAGTTCTCAAGAAGGCTGGCAACATTGCCACACTTTGTAACGTTGCTTCCAAGTGGTGTAACAATTTATAATTCATAATATGTATAAGTGACGATGTATGGCACTTAATCACGCCAGGACGACATCTCGGAATTTGATCAAGTTTGGCACGGTGGCTGCCACTTAGTTAGCTGGATTAACACAAGATTTTTTTATACCACTTGGGTGGCGAACAAGCATGCGGCCCACCCGATGGAAAACGGTTACCGCCGCCTATTTACGCTTACAATACCGAAGTATCACTTGCGCGTTGCCACTCTGTGTTCGGAGAGTTGTACTGTGTTGGCAGCATAATGGGACTAATCCCTCTGCTACCAACACAATGCAACAATCCTCCCCCCACCCCAAGGAGCTCATTACTGGAAACCTTATTCACCGCGTACGCAAACAACACAATAAATTGTGTTATTTGGCTACGCGCTTCTATAAGGTGGAGGTCCTGCCCCAGTCGGGCAGCTCCAAATTCGAACGGGAAACCAGTTATGCCCTACCTCTCTTTACTCACCTGGAACCGCGCAATGCGAGACCTTTGTGGTTCGAAGGTATGCGAATATACATCAATGCTGAAGCCTCTACCTGTAACAGCATATTGAACGCGGGTGAAATCATGGATTACAGCCTGTCATCATCAAAACTGATCCCACAAAGGGCGCCAAGATCTACCCGTGTGGAGCCTCGCAAAGATCTACCCGGCTGGAGCCTAGCAAAGATCTACCCGGATGGAGCCCCAACCGTTTCCAATTTGCACTTAGCACAAATTCACACCAGTAACTAGTTGAATGAACTGGCGCCGTGCGTGAGCTACTTACGACCACCGCGCCTCTTACTGTACTTTAGCTAATATTTAAGATACAACATGCTTGCTTCATTCGTGACGATTTTGCCTTAATGTAACGCAACATTCATTTGAATTCAAGACAATATTATAGATGAATTAAAGTCTTCAACATTGTAAAGTTTCCTTCAAATATGTTGTGACTTTTATTCATTTGTTTCGATAAGTTAAACTACTTGAGCCCCGTTGTTTCGCCCGCGTTTCTGGTATTAAACATATCTTAGGTGTTAGTCTAGCTCATATGGTGCCGTTCTAGCGTGATTGAGTAACAAACAATTACGCAAATTTGTAATTTAATGTTTCATGTATTTAATTCACGAATCCCGACTGTACCAATGAGTTTTTCTGAACTTAAGTACAGTGATTAGTCACACCACGAGCTTTACGGTGAAGGAAAACATCGAGAGCACACCTGCATACGTCTGAGAAGAAATTCAAAAGCGTATAGTCGTGCTTGAGTAACGGCGATGGACTCGCCATGGTGTGCGGTTACTATCTATACGCCCCTGCCTACCCTTTCGGGGATCCCTGTGGGAAGGCGTCGGTAGCATGCGACCGTGTGTGGCAAAATAATATAATGGAGTCGATGAACAAGATATCTTGTTAATCTGTGTAACAACAAGACTGGCTTGTCATAAACATGTCTTCGACACAATGACTGGAACAATAAATTGTGGATAACAAGTTATACTTTTCCCTTCAGTAAAATGTCGCGAGAGAAATTTGACTTGCTTGACAATTGACATCTGTTTTGTTTTTTGTTCGGATTATTATATAATCGCTGAAAATGATTAACTGCCTACCCCCTCGGTTACCCCTATGAGAAGGTATCCGTATGAGAGAGGTTATACATTTTTGCGTGAAAGAGGAACTTATTCGCATTTATATTAATAGGATTTTAATGTTGTAACCTATGCCCATTAGTGACGTTTTATGATCTTACTAGCTGTCAAATTTGCACACCGTGTGCAGTTTGATCCAACTTAAAGGATAAGATAGCTTACATCACAATTGAACTCGATAGGTGGCGCTGCGATCGTGTTTCAGGAAATTGTACGTTTTCACCCGGGCGAAGCTGGGCGGGACAGCCAGTACATTTATCCACCCTTACATTTACTTACATTTACACACACAATCCACAGTTATACCATTACAATAATCTGTCTAATATCCAGTCAAGCCATGGTGTTTGGCCTACCAAGATTAGTCTTAGACCAGTTAGGTGTTCAAATATTTTATCAAGTGCGAATCAAGCAAACGTCCATTCGGGGCACGGTGGGTAGACCGGTCCCGGTAGGTCCATTTTTCCCTCACCACCTGCGCCTGCGCCGTTATACCTACTTACGTCAACCAGAACTAGATCTTAGGTGGCCAGATTGATAATATTGCATTTAGATTGATAGCGCACGGAAACTGAGTGACGTTTATAGGGTGTTTGGTGAACACTAAACACGAGGACAATTTAGTATTATTTTTACGTTATATAAATGCCCCACGGTCCCGCCGTTTAGAATAAAAGGACTTTACCGTTGGCTCTTAAAATATATCTCCGGCGAAAAGTGGGTGTGTGGGTACTACCACCACACCTCTGCCTTCTACTCTGAAGACCCTTATGGGAGGGTGGGAAATAGGAAATATTCTTTATATCAAGTAATTCATTACAATGACAATTGTTATACAAAGGGTAAAGTTGAATTACGATTCCTTTTATCAAAGTAAAAAAAACGTCCATAACACTTTCTATCTATATTTTGCTCTGATTCAAAATTCGTTATAAAGAGGTTTTTGATGATTTTTATTCGTAATGTAAAGGTTCCTTTTATATTAGCACTAATGGGATTGATTCAGATTGATTGATGAAGATTTGTGTGTTTTAATGAGATGTTTTGAAGAGATGTTTGTAATGAATAAACTCAGAAACTTCAATGCCGATTCCAAAAATTTCTTCACCATTGGAAAGCTACATTCACCCTCAGTAACATAGGCTATATTTTCTTTTTTTTTAAAAAGCATGTCCACCCGTGCGCAGCCGGGACGGGCCGCTAGTATAGTATATTGAGGATGATTATATTAAGGCTGCATATGTATATATAAGTCTTTCTGGTTAAGACTTTTGATAAACCAAGATAGATGATAGCAATAGCTAGCCTCGTCTCTGTAAGGCGCATGTAAAGTGAGCGGGTCAGAACGTGGCTAATTAGCGTCGCCGTGACAGCGTTGCGTCACTTCATATTAAATTGTCAATGACATTGGAGAAAGTATGGTATCACTCGCTCACGCACTTCTGCAATTGACGCGCTGCGAAAGTGCTTCCATAAAAGATGTCTCGATTAATCGATTCCTATTCAATATGTTGTTCTCCATTGCTCAATGCGTGTGAGTGGGGCCGGGGAAGCTTGTGTTGGTGGACCGGCGGTTAGTATTTGTTGAAAGATTAGTCTGATCAGCGTTTTAGCGTTTGCGAAATATTCACATTCATATAACAATTATAATAATAAATAAATAGTAAATTAATATAAAACATTCATATAAAAATCTATAACTGTTATCTAGGTGTTTTATTATTTAGATAATTGAGAAAAAAGTATTCGACTAATGGACTAGTATCCATATCATGAAATAAAGTATATAAAAAAAAATTTAAAGGGGTGGAAGAAACTTATTAGGGTTCTTCTGTTGATATACTGTATGTTAGATCATTTAAATGGGATGCCACGAAGAAGTTCATAATTCATGTTAATTTTATTAAAAGTTGAGATGGAATACATCGGAGCGATTTCTAAAGCTAGCCTTATACATTTATTGCTTGACGTTGAAAGACATAATTGACACTTTGGTGTCGATTAAAGCTCTGCTAGCACTTTAACTACATTAGCGTTCCAAATTTAAAATGTCGTCACATTAATTCGACAATAAAAAAAGAAAGATTGATTTTCAAATATGGAATTGCCCAAGATGGCTTCGAAACTTTGGAAGAAAGTGAGATGAGGTGTTGGTAACGAAATTAAATAAAGTTGAATTGCACTCTAAGGGATCATATTCGTTTACTGTTCCAACATTTACAAGGTGAAATTTATTTGAACGATACAAAGCTATAGACGAACCTTTAGATTGGTCGCTTCCCCACCCACTATTTTTTGTTTCATGAATTCTGTTCGGAACCGGCAAAAGTCAGATCACATATTGCATTGTGTTCAACGTCATTCTTCCTGTGTCACAGCCAGACTGTGCGTATTTATTGTCTTCCAAAATTAAACGCTAATGATAGTCGAAAATGCTCGAAAAGTATTAATGTTAATCAATCTGTATTTGCTCAGCCTGGACACAGATTATAATATTGAGAATTGACGTAGTCTTAAATAATGGTCCTATTCTAAACTGTAGCTTGTTTGATAAGCGAAATACGTATATTTTGAAATTTCAATGACAAATTAGAATATTAGATAAGAATAATTAATAGAGGTAGGGCATAACGGGCTTCCCGTTCGAATTTGATAGAAGACTATAGAAGTCCGTAGCCAAATAACACAATTTATTGTGTTGTGTTCCTACGTGGTGAATAAGGTTTCCAGTAATTAGCTCCTTGGGGAGGGGGGAGGATTGTTACATTGTGTTGGAAGCAGAGAGATTAAACCCATTATGCTGTCAACACACTATAACTCTTCGGTATCGTGAGCGTAAATAGGCTACGGTAACCGTTTCCCATCAGGTGGGCCGTATGCTTGTTTGCCACTCATGTTGTATAAAAAAAAATATTGCTTTATTGTTTTTAATAAACAGACTTAAACTATACTATAAAGAGGCCCAGTTTGTATATTTTTTTTAATTCGCCGATGTTTGGAGCGACTAATGTGATTTGAAAGAAGAATTGCCCGTATTAAAGAAGGGAATCATCATCTTTATTATATATATATATATTTCTTCTGTGCGTGGGTTTGTCACTGAACTCCTCCTAAACGGCTGGACCGATTTTAATTAAATCTGTGTGTCTGCAGGTGGATTCAAGAATGGTTTAGACTCACAGTTGGACCCGATAGGTGGCGCTGTGATCGTGTATCCGAAGCTTTTATTCTTTCACCCAAGCAGAGCTGGGCGGGAGAGCTAGTATTCATATAAAAAGACAAATTTAACGCGGGGTAACGCGGGATCAAGGGTTATACGAAAATTTTTGCAAATTAAGTAAAAGCTAAAAGTCAACATCCGTGGCTGGCAAGGTTGCCAACCAGTCTGGCAACACCACATACCGTGTGTGTACTAGGATGACAGCTCATTCAGGTTCTGTATTCTGGCAAGTTGCAAGACGGGTTTAGACAGCTATATAACCTAGCGCCTTCCCCAAGTGTCCCTGAACTTAATATATAGATACATACATACTCGTACATATCATCAAGCCAAGTCCCTAACGGGGTAGGCCGAGAGTATAGAGCGCCAGTTATCTCTAGACTTACATACCTCTTTCGCTTCGTCCACATTCATCAGTCTCTTCATACATGCTCGTCGGTTTCAAGTACTCTTAACGTTCCCGTCCTTCAGAGTCCGATCTATAGATAATAATAATATATCCTCATGCCATCCCACAAGGGTCCCCGAAGGGGTAGTAGAGATGTATATTAGGTGGTTTCTGCTTCTCAGACGTATGCAGGTGTGTATGCTATGTTTTCCTTCACCGTAAAGCTCGTGGTGTGACTAATCACTGAACCTACTGAAGTTCAGAAAAACTCATTAGTACAGTCGGGATTAGAACCTGCGATCTTTGTGTTGGAGGCAACTCGAACCACTCGGCCACGACGACCTGAACTTAAATATATATCCAGCCAACATGCCCCTACACTACTACCAAATGCTACCAAGGGGTAGAGATATAAATTGTTTTTGGTTCTTTCCTTTCCTCTCACAAGAGTAGGTATGTGCTAATCAGCTGATTTTCGCAATGACAATGATACAAATGACTACTTTTTTTTTATCAAGATGAGCTGAGGTGAAAGGCGCAATGTGGCTATTGATGAGCATATTATGCTGTACGCGGACTACGATATGTTACTTTAATACAAGCAATGCCTCGTGATGCTACCCGTACTAAATTTACACTGTATTTTTCCGGCAAAAAAACGGGAATCATAAACAATCGACCAAATGCTCACGTGTCCGCAATTTGCGAGAATGTTCACGAAGAAGTTTGGCTCCATAAGCCAGATGCGAGTGCACGAGAGACGACTCAATCGGAGTTGAAGCGGATGGATCATCATCACCTTATAGAAGTCCGTAGTCAAATAACACAATTTGTTGTGTTGTGTTCCTACGCGGTGAATAAGGTTTCCAGTAATGAGCTCCTTGGGGAGGGGGGAGGATTGTTACATTGTGTTGGAAGCAAAGGGATTAAGCCCATTATGCTGTTAACATACTATAACTCTCCGAACACAGAGTGGCAACGCGCAAGTGATACTTCGGTATTGTGAGCGTAAATAGGCTACGGTAACCGTTTCCCATCAGGTGGGCCGTATGCTTGTTTGCCACTCTTGTTGTATAAAAAAAAACATCATCAACGTCAAAAATGTTGGCTTAAACAAATAGCCCCTGGATATCATCACGCAGAGTTCCTTACGGGGTAGACAGTGAGAGTTTAGAGCAAGTACTCTCTAGACTTACAGTCCCTTTTCGTGTCATCCACATTCAACAGTCTCTTTAAGCGTGCACCGGCCGGCTTCAAGTACCCTATAAGAATTCGTAGATAAGACATGAGATAGATAATTCCACTCATTTGAATTCTGGTGATTTATGTGGTAGAAGAGCCGTAGTGGCCGAACGGTTCGAGTGCGACACAAAGATCGCAAGTTCCAATCCCGACAGTACCAGTTAGTTTTTCTGAACTTAAGTACAGTCATTAGTCACACCACGAGCTTTATAGTGAAGGAAAACATCGAGAGGAAACCTGCTTACGTCTTAGAAGCAATTCAAAGGCGTATGTATAGTCGTGCTTGAGTAACGGCGATGGACTCGCCTACTGTCACGTTTGCACTTAAAATATATCTCTGGCGGAAAGTGGGTATGTGGGTACTACCTATACACCTCTGCCTACCCCTTCGGGACCCTTGTGGGATGGCGAGGGATTTATGTGATATTTATTTCATAAAATCGTATATATACAGACGACAATGTAAACTTTATTTCTATACAACAGTCTAGGTGTTACATTGCATTATGTTGCAATGCCCAATTAAGAATTTGACACACTACAAATGCCTTTTGTATTAAATCACAAGTTAGTTACACAATTATGTAACACAGACAATAGCTAGACAGGGAAATCTAGTTTTGACATATTGGTATACGTAACATTTACCTAACATTCAATTCATCACGCCGAGTGCCTCACGGGGTAGGCAGAGAGAATATAGAGCGCCAGTTCTCTTTAGTTTCCGATATAAAATCGCTGATCTCATGGGGTCATAGTAAAACAGCGATTTGAAAATCGGAATGAAAAGTACAGTTTTTAACAATAGCAATACCGAACATTACATGACTTCTTATCTATAATATGAACAAATAAAATTATAGTGTATGTTTGTAATATTAAAATAACAGCTTTTTACAAAATGTGTATGGATGTATATACATATACCAAAACGTAATTTGTTTAAGTTTTTGTCTGTCTGTCTCTTTGTTCCGCCTAATCTCTGAAACGGATGGACCGATTTGGACGGGACTTTCATTGGCAGATAGCTGATAAAAAAGCTGGTAAAAAGGAGTAACTTAGGCTACTTTTATTTTAGAGACTAAACTAACTTTTTGTTAATTTTCACGCGGACAAAGTCGCGGGCACAGCTAATTTTTCTTAAAATCACATTGAGCTTTTAATCACCTTTCACTAATTAAATTAAATACTTTTGACCGACTTTGCTGGGATTAAATTCATTCCTTACATTCAATCGTGGTAGGTAATTAAAGGCTTAACTTATTTTGAGGTAACTTTTTGTATCATTAAACCACTTAAATATTTACTCGCTTTTGACTGCGGCTTCGCTTGTCTTAATGATGGTTTTAGGTCCTTTTTAAGTTTCTGTTCTCTTTTACATCCCTATCAATGTGTAAAATTACATGATTATCGTGATTTAGGATTACTTCTAATTTCAATATGTAACTGAAAGACATGTATCCATGTCTTGAATCACAAAAAAACCCCCACGAAGTGACACGCCGATCTTCGTACAAATAAGATGATTTTGACATAGAAATACTGTGTTACAATTACACAAGAGTATCTAACAGTTTAAACCAGTGTCTGAGTTCTTCGTCGTAGCGATAATATCGTGAATAAATCTGAATTGTGAACGCGCCATAACTCACTGCGACCGCCCATGTGCCCATAATAACAACTGGCAACATTGCTCGCGCAAACCTTAATTTTTACGACTGGCAACACTTTGATGTCCCGCCGCACGACTGTTAATTTGCATTTTCCTTTGTTCAAGCGCGAATGACCACAAAAGACGAACTGATTAAAATACACTCTGCATTAAATTTTATTTTAATGTTTGTTGTTATATCCGAAAGCTTTTTGAAGACAAATCAAACCGTTTTATTGCCATATAAAACATATTAGGACTAATTTCTATAAATTTGACGTTTGCTTTTGGAATAACTGTTTTTTTAAACAGCGGCCATCTTTGTCTCAAACTTAGGTACTTATTTGGTATTGGTAAGTAGACAACGATATATATATATCAAATCAAGTTTCGCAGTCAGGAATGGTCGTACCTCTAGACTAGACAGTTGTCAGTATCATTCATTTTAATTCCATTATCACCTTAATCCGTGGCCTTTTTTCGCTTTACGGCCTAGCCTTGTTTAATATTACAGTAGGTCATTCGATATGAATATCAAATTAATCGATAACTACCAATTATGCTATCTGCATTGCGGGCATTTTTGACGGGCGATAAAGGAAATACGTTTATACAAAAAAATCCTACATAGCATTTTCGGTTTATCTTCACAAAAAGTACAGTATTTATTTTTTGTATAATTTATTAGTAGGTACTTTCATGCATTTCAGTCTCCACTTTATGTAAGATCACAAATATAAGGCGCGTTAAATATTTGCAAAAACTATTTTGAAATAATATTCATTAAACGAAGTAATATTGTGTTATTATAATGTTTAGTATGCATAATGTAGTCGCATGCAAATGGCTGCGCACTTGACATATGCCAGTGGAATAACAAGTAACTTGCATTGTTTTGTTTCCCTTGGGATAAAACATTTCACTCTCCTTTGCCTATTGAAAGTGACATCCATCACTCACCACACATTAACTGTCGAATGACATTGACATATGTCAAATGAAGTGTCATGTTTTTTTTTTAATTTTCTGCTATGGCCAACGTGAGACATGGTCATAATATACAAAGTTTATTACGTCTATTAAAAATAATGCAACAAAAGAGGTAACATAGTTTGTAGGTTACATGTAACCTATAGGTAATTGGAATACGATGAAGTCATCTGGGTAGCGTGAGAGCGGATAAGTAAACGCTTAAGGCAAAATTACTTGAGTTGAATGTTAAATAATACCAATTGTACGGATTCGCCGTACAATTACCCAAACGTTATGTCTGTAACCCTAACATTATTTTACTTTATTTCAATACAACAATAGCTTCTTCTGCATACTTTATCAATAGCCGTGTGATTTCGTCCATATGATATTATTCCCATTTTTTTTAAATGATATTCTTATTATATACATATATATATCCTCACGCCTTCCCTCAAGGGTCCCCAAAGGGGTAGGCAGAGGTGTATAGGTAATACCCACTCACCCACTTTCCGCCAGAGGTATATTAGGTGCCAACGTGACAGATGGCAAGTCCATCGCCGTTACTCCAGCACGACTGTACATACGCCTTTGAATTTCTTCTCAGACGTATGCAGGTTTCCTCTCGATGTGTGGCTAATCACTGTACTTAAGTTCAGAAAAACTCATTGGTACAGTCGGGATTCGAACTTGCGACCTTTGCGTCGCAGGCAACTGTTCGAACCACTCGGCCACCACGGCCCTTACCGGCTTACGACCGGATTCTTATTATATTATTAATTATACGTCGAAGGAAAACCAACGGTATCTGAGAACTGACAGCGCACACTTACCAGTGACTACCTATATTGGACTCTCAGAGGGTGTATTGAAATACGGACCCAATGGCAGTACTATTTAAGAGTTTTATTTATTCCAGGCACTAGGCGTAGAACGCTAAAATGTTAATATTTCGTGTTCAATAAACACTGACATATACTAACGTATATGTCAACAACTCAATATACCAAGGTCAAGAGCGAGGAACAATAAATAAAAAGTAAAACAGTACGTCATAAAAAAGTAACCAAGTAAGTAGGTTTGATACGTTGATAAACAAAGAGGCGGAAGGCTACAGATAATGAATGAATGAGATGAACGTAAGCTACACACTCGATTGTAGACTAATTACTGCGGCATTTTATCAAGCACTTTATTTCATCACAATAACATTTTATTATTTAATACTAGCTATGGCCCGCGGTTTCACTCGCGTTAAATTTAATTCAGATTTAATCAGAACTGTGTATACTTTCATACAAGCGGTGCCCACAGTTTCAAAAGCGTATTTTGTTAGTGTATTAGATTTAGTAGTAGTTTTTATTTGGCAATAAAACATGCTATTTGCTAATCCAGTTAATCTATATTTGTGGAATGAGCTCCCCGTTGAGGTTTTCCCTGGAGAGTACAGCATGGAGTTCTTCAAGAAGGGTGTGAAAAGATTCCTGCAGGGTAGGCATATAAAAAAAAAAATTTGCCCCGCGGTTTCATCCATATAAAAATCCATGTCATTTTTATAATTCATCTAGATTTCTGTGCCAAATTAATTCAATTCCGTTCACACGTTCTGGTGTGATTGACCAAATGACCTAGCATCCATACATACTCATAAAATTTCGCAATGATTATATTAGTAGGATAAGTAGGACGCATTTAGAAAAAAAAATGTTGTTACATACAGACACTTCTATTATATTTATACGTAGCTAAGATAGATTGTATTTTATTACGATGAAATAACTGACGTGTAATGTCATTTGATTCCGCTTTCCTTTGTTTACAGGTAAATATGCTGTGTTGAATGCGGCGTACAAGGACGACGGTTCTTAGGCATTATTGTAACTTGCTTATGCATTATAATTATTAAAAATAAATAATATATATTAATATATAAATAATATTATAATATATCCTCACGCCTTCCCACAAGGGTCCCCGAAGGGGTAGGCAGAGGTGTGTAGGTAATACCCACACACCCACTTTCCGCCAGAGGTATATCAGGTGCCAACGTGACAGATGGCGAGTCCATCGCCGTTACTCAAGCACGACTATACATACGCCTTAGAATTTCTTCTCAGACGTATGCAGGTTTCCTCTCGATGTTTCCCTTCACCGTAAAGCTCGTGGTGAGACTAATCACTGTAAGTTCAGAAAAACATAAAATAACAAAACATAATACATTATAACTTAGTGGTATTTTAATTATCTACCATTATGTTATGAGCACTCCCGACACGTACGTTTTAATTATTTCCAAGCGCCATTTAAATAGCGTGCACGCAATAAAATCGTCACATAATGTTGAGAATAGAATACAAAACGCTAACTAGTCGAATGCTTGTTATAAGCCGTAATTACCAAAATACAACGCCTTTAGTCGACGCTTCGCCCGACCAACGGAGTTTAGGTAATTTCGGACGGCGCGCACCCCGCACTGGCTATTTTCCAACTTTATCCTTCATTGGAATTCCTTTTTCGAATACGTTCGGTCGCGTGGCAAAAGCTCATGTCACTAATGCGCGCGCGTTTTGACAGCTCACTTTAACGACTGTCATATTATAAAAAAAAAATACGCCTACATTAATGTTGACATCGTCAATTTATTTGTAGTAATGGTTGCTTCCTTATTTTTTTGTTTACTAATACAACTGTTAAAAGTTTTGCTGTGCAAAATCAAGTTTATTTTGATAACAGTTACTGTTTTAAAGTTTTCTTTTTGCTTATGATGTAAATATTAGTCCTTCAGTCACATACATTTTGATTTACTTTTCTTTTTAAACGAACGTTTGCATATGTTATGTGCTTACCAAAGGCAATATAACTCAATAAGTAACTATATGGAAAAAGTAATATAAATAATAAATTTTATTTAGCATAAATATTTTACATATCTATTTCCATAGACGAAAGAATGTCTTGGGGTGAGAGTGACATGACTGTAAAGTACATCACGTTGCATCTGCCATCTGGTTACGACCGGCTTGGATCTGTGTTGTAAAAAAAACATACACGCATAGATAAAACAACAAACATTATCTATATTGAAGCATATTTACTGGATTTATACCAGTTGCGAAGAACGGTGCCTGATACAGTAATGCAGGCAACTTAGTCATTTGTAGTTGTTAGATTGCGAGCGTATTTGCTGTTTCTACAAAGTCTCTATATTTCTGTCTGTATATTTTCAGTATTACTCAACGAGTAGAGTATATGCTAGGGACAGTATGCGATGTAGTGAAGCGCTTTATATGTTTTTCATACAGTAAAATTAGATAAAAATAGGATATCGTTGGCAAATTTATATCTGAAATAAAACATATTCGTTGTGTTATCTGGGCTAAATTTCATCCGATTCCGTGCAGCCGTTTTGGTGCGATTGTATAACAAATTTACTCACGGCGATGGACTCGCCATCTGTCACGTTGGCACCTAAAATATATCTCTGGCGGAAAGTAGGTGTGTAGGTACTACCTATACACCTCTGCCTACTGCACCCTTAAAGGGAGGACTGAGGATATATTATATACTTTTGGCCAAACCTAAACATATCTCCGGCGAAGAGTGAGTTTGTTTTAGGATCTCTGCTTCTCTCTTAGGGATTCCTAGTGGGTGGGCTTTTAGAAGTAAGGTCTGTAAAGGTGGGGTATTGGCCCTCTACTCCGTCCTGTAAGTGACAGCGCAATTATACGTATATGTAAAATTGTATATTAGTCGTGTTGCGTAAATGGCTTGGTCGATCTCGCAGGTCACGTGACCTCTTTAGTCTCCAATAAGTCTCACCTTAATAAGAATCTGAATATTATGTTTCGTTTCATCACACGTCCCGCCTTTTAAAGTAAACTAATACAATATTTTTGTTTGTTTGGTTATGCCATGGATGGCTTACCATTCTTGTTTCTTCGCGCGCTTTTACGAAATAGAGATGCGACTTCTATGGAACACGTTGTCGATAATTTTGAATTGTGTAGGGATGGTTGTAATGCGATTTAAATTTTTTTTAAATTTAATTACGAATTATTATCTTTGTAAATATTATTAATTGTTGTTATTGTAAAGAAATGCCATTATTAATTTTAAATTAAATTAAGCCACGGTTTTAATATAAAATTTAATTACGAATTGATTTTTTTTGGTGTAATTATTATTAGCGGTTCCGTCTACGTAAAATTGAATTTAGTTGGTAGATATAACTTTTCCCCGTTTTTGTAACATTTTTCATTTATGTTCCGTTCCTATTGGTCGAAGCCTTCGCCAATAAATAAGCTATCGATGCAAAAATATGTAGAGTAGTTTCTGACATTTGAGCGTACAACCTAACAAACAAACTCTTTAGCTTTATAACTTAAGTATATATTTATTGTCTATTATTATATTCACCTAAGTATGTAAGTCTAGGAAGAATTGGCGCTCTCTCACCCTGCCTACCCCGTTAGGTACTCGGCGTGATGTATGTATATATTAAACTATTACAAAATACCTACTACTGTATTATTGTTTATATTGCTGTATCGTATTACTTGGTAAAACGATGCCTTTCATACGAACTGCATTCAGTTTTTAACATATATCTTCACGCCTTCCCACAAGGGTCTCCGAAGGGGTAGGCAGAGGTGTATAGGTAATACCCACACACCCACTTTCCGCCAGAGGTATATTAGGTGCCAACGTGACAGATGGCGAGTCCATCGCCGTTACTCAAGCACGACTATACATACGCCTTTTGAATTTCTTCTAAGACGTATGCAGGTTTCCTCACGATGTTTTCCTTCACCGTAAAGGTCGTGGTGTGACTAATCACTGTACTTAAGTTTAGAAAAACTCATTGGTATAGTCGGGATTCGAACTTGCGACCTTTGCGTCGCAGACAACTGTTCGAACCACTCGGCCACCACGGCTCGCTACTATAAGAGCTATATCCGTGGATAAAAAAATCGAGGAAGCTTACAATAATTTCTATTAACTATCCGTTTCAAAGTAAATCAATTAATCATGCGCTCTTTTCTATTCGACATAGATGTCAGCCATTTTGATCTCTCATACATTTACAACACTAGTTGTATTCTTAACATCAGTTTTCACTGCGAGATTAATTAATAGATGTTGTCTATCATTTGTTACATTCATCACAGTTGACGATTGGTCATGACTAAGATTAATATACATATAATATTGTGAAACTTACCTCTTGTTCCAAGATTTCGCCTAAGGAACGTGCTAGCAATATGAGCTCAGCAGTTAAGTACTAATTATTCCATAATGTGGAATAAGAGGAAGAGAAATACTGCTTATCTTAGATTAAATCGCATCATATGGGAACGTCAAAACTGCTCGAACATAGAGAGCATGGATGAAGATGCTGATGATTGAGGATGAAGTGTTAGACTGTAAGTTTGGAAAGAAGTGGCGCTCTACACTCTCTGCCTATCCAGTGAGGGATTCTGCTTGATGGTATGTAAGTGTCATATTACATATCCCGGTAGAGCAATGAAATAGATGGCTAATGATGGCTATGATTGCCATAGTATATATGTGTATCATAGTAAAGTTCCCTAACACCAATAAGAAAAGCGTTGCAAGCTACCGCCCAGCTCCGTCTGGCTGTACATATTCATGCCTTCCCACAAGGGTCTCCAAAGGGGCAGGCCCTTTTCTCCATCTCCATCGTCTGAGGTATATTTAGGCTATGGCGAGTTCGCCGTTACTCTTTGTAACAAAAGTCTTTAAATTTCGAAACGTATGCAGGTTTCCTTTTGATGTTTTCCTTCATCGTAGAGCTCGTGGTGTGGCTTATCGTATTCGTACTGGATGAAAAATAAAAATCCACACCGATCGCATGGCCCAATCATGAATCATATCAAATCATAATCAGGACCATCATGAAACATTTCATCAAAATCTATCATGTCATTTTGAGTTTTTCCTAATGGAGGATATTTTGTATTCAAAGATTACTGACTAATCGGTTTTTATACTCGGCCTATTTCCTCAAAACATACATACCGAGGAGCTTAGTGTTAGCTCTGCGAGTTATCGCGATGGCCTAGTTATTTCGAGTACTTGTCCATATTGCATTGCTCCGTGTGATATGAGTGTACACACCACACACACATATCGGGATCTGATATGATCATAAGACCTACATTTTGACTTCACATGCAATCTATATATATACTATGGCCCTACTTAAGACAGCCTGTGTAGCTATGTTGATATGTCTGATTTTACCACAAGTTACCGAGAGTTTCGGTTAACGACAACATCGAGAAGCATACGATTGAAAATAAATTAAAAGACATATGTATAGTTGTGCTTGAGAAACAGACGATGGACTCATCATCTGCCACGTTGGCACCTGATATATATCTCTTGCAAAAAATAGGTTTTAAACTTCTGCCCCCTTCGGGGACCCTTGTGCTATGATATAGTAATACATATTCATATTCACATATTCTAGAGAAAAGTATATATAGTCCAGCGAGACAGGTGGCAAGTATATCGCCGCCCCTCTGCACTGACTTAATTGTAAAATACTCAACTTGAAAAAATATTTAGTAAGTAGGTACAGACCACCTTGTTTGAGCTGGTACAGAGACCACCATGTTTCACCTTGCAATCAAGATTTTTCAATTTAATTTCTATATGCAGAGTTGGCGTTTACGGCTTTTGGTATATCTTTGTCAATTCCTTTGAATATTGAACGCCTCAAACGTATAATCAACTTTAATCTTTAGTTCCGTTGTGCTCTCAATAAGCCAACGTAATAATATCAGGCCAGTACCACTTCAGGACTCAATATCATAAGGCGCCCAGCAAGAGACGCTTGCAGCAACACAACGCAACACGTGTGCGGGCGCAGGATATTATGTCTTGGCTTTTATTTTATTTATTCCTTGCGTAGAGGTGGGAGAGTCGATTGTCGATCTTCGCTGAAAGTAATTTGCCAAGCTAAAAATTAGTTGAGTATCTTTTGAATTTGGACGCAAACGCGTAGTAATTGAAAATGCTTATTATATATAATTACCATCAGCATTATTGCTTAAAAAAACCTGTAGTAGTAAACACTTTATAGATAATGATATTATATTATTCTATAATTAAATGAATTTGGAAGATATTTACTGACTCTACATTTCTGACATTATTAAGTATTTAGGATCTATATCGGCCTTACTGTTTTGATGTAGTAAGGCCGATGTGTAATAACGTCTGCATTCGCCAGATGGCAACCCTTTCGCGGAGGGACATAACTTTTGTAATACCCAACTGATATTTGAACTTGCAATATTGATATTACTACTAAAATACTGGAAATATGTAAATATAGATAAGAATGAAATTTACAATAACGATAATATAATGTTGTGATTATAGTAACGTCAATCAATGACACATATTCTCTTACTTTAAATTAATAAGAGCCGTGGTGGCCGAGTGGTTCGAGCAGTTGCCTGCGACGCAATGGTCGCAAGTTCGAATCCCGACTGTACCAATAAGTTTTTCTAAACTTAAGTACAGTGATCTGATCACTACGAGCTTTACTGTGAAGGAAAACATCGAGAGGAAACCTGCATAGGTCTGAGAAGAAATTCAAAAAGGCGTATGTATAGTCGTGCTTGAGGAACGGCGATGGACTCGCCATCTGTCACGTTGGCACCTAATATACCTCTGGCGGAAAGTGGGTGTGTGGGTATTACCTATACACCTCTGCCTACCCCTTCGGGGACCCTTGTGGGAAGGCGTGAGGATATATTATTATTATTATTTAAATTAATACTTGTGGTATGTCATTCTATTTTAAAACCAATTACATGGGCAAAACGAGTTGTACGTTTAACTGCACATTATCCATTGCATATCCATCAACAAAATTGCATATAATTAAAACAACTTACGAGACACGACTGTTGCGTCTTCTTGGAAGAATAAATATCCACTGACATTGACACCCATACTTTGAACAATGCAAAGATTCATCATTACAAAAGCGAATTTGAATAAATTATCTTAATAATATAAAATAAAGCAAAAGTGTGTGCAAGAAGAGGCAGAGGAAGGCCACGTTCCAATTACCTGGATCAAATCGATCGGACCCTCAAGGACGGGAACGTTAAGAGTACTCGAAACCGACGAGCATGTATGAAGAGACTGATGAATGTGGACGAAGCGAAAGAGATATGTAAGTCTAGAGAGAACTGGCGCTCTATACTCTCTGCCTACCCCGTTAGGGACTTGGCGTGATGATATGTACCTATGTATCTTAATAATATTATAGATGATGTTTGTTACTCTTTCATGCAAAAACTACTGAACGGTATAGTATGACATTTGGCACAGATATATATTATTATTATTATATAGTTGGATTAACACATACGATACCAAAATTTTATTTTTAAAAACAATAAAAAAAGCTACAAATGAAGTAAAATTTTGAGTGGGTGAAACTGCCGGCCCATCTAGTCTGTAATAATTTATTAATTCAGTTAATTAAGAATCGATTAATCGTCTGACGTTAGTACATTCAGTGAGTATCGAGTGGGTAATTGAATAAGGAATAATCGTTATCGATATTATGTATTATCGACTGGGGTACAGCCTCCGCCGTGCGAGTGCGATATGGCTCGGGGTCAGCGTCCTCTAGCTACACACTGCGTTTAGTTAATGCATTCGTGTGCATTCAAGATAAAAATGAATTGATTTTTTAATAAGTATCCGGGCAGTTCTGTGATTATTTTAAGTAGGCACTTAGGTACATAAGTAAGTGAATCATTGAAAATGTAGTGTAGTGGTTTAAAGAAGCAATATTCATTGCCTTAAATTGTATATTTAATGTGATATTTCAAAGTCGGTGCTTTTGTTGCAAATAAACTCAAAATCTATTACAAAAGGAGCATGAATGTATGAAGAAACTAATGTATGTAGATGAAGTGAAAGCTGTTTGTAAGTTTATAGAAAACTGACGCTCTACTCCCTCTTTTTATTTATCTAGGCTTTTATTTACATAATATTCATTCAGCATTCTTGAAATAAATAAACATTGTTGTGACATAAAGTATAATGAATAATGGAGCTATATTAGCAATTAAGCGCTTTAGTATCTAGAGCCAAATAAGGTTTAAGAAATGATCTAAGGACCAAATATGGCATAAAAATCCAAATATCTAAAACTACATGATTTCCTACAACGTTGCTCCACAGATTATACGTGTATGTAACCTACGTGTCAGGTGCTGTCATCTCTTGCGCACGACGCCACTTTTTAACAAGAAAAATCTTATGCGATTTGCGATTTCTCTATGAAACATGACAGATTCTTTGAAATGTCAAGAGTATGTCACAGTGTGAAAGGACTTTTAAAAATACGATTAGTGAGGTTGGAAGTTATAAAAAAAAGTGAAAGGCAATAAATCAATAGACAAGCTAATATTATTACAAGTTAGCTACTCACGGCTATAGACAAAGTATGTAATTCATACATTGCGCCAAATGCCTAGCCGAGTTATTTTTACAAAATAGGTATAATTCGTCTGACGTGTTTCTAACTCTTCGTAAATGGCTGGACCAATTTGGATGAAATATTTATATGTAAGTAGGTCTGGGTGATGACCCTGTTAGTGCTATCGTGTTTCAGGAGCTTTTATTTTCCAGTCAAGAGAATATAAATAATTTGTAGTATAAATGGTATCAATGAATACTTATTTAGTTTAAATACTGTTCAGAATGTCAACCATTGAAAGAGCGTAAAGAAAAATAAACAAGACCAAATCTCTGTTTCTCTCTTATTGTCTCATCCTCTCTCCTCTTGGCTATGAATCATATATGACAGTATTGTCAAGTATCCTACTGGAGTTGTAGAAACATTGAAACGAGGGATTTTACAATTTACTAGAAAAAAACAGTAAATTTTTTGTTAATAAGTTAACTCAACACGAAGGAGTTTGCAATTTAATCTTTGAAAAAACAACAATAATTGATGTTTTATTAACGGTTAACAAGGACTTTATAGACTGGTTATTTAATATCGAGATAAGTTTTCTGAACAATGAACAAAGCAAGGTGAAGTAATCACGAACCAATAGTAGGGACGCATTTAATCGTAAAGCGTAAAAGCAGACTGCATGTGTTATTATTTCTTTTTATAAAAACACTAGTTGTCCCGTCCAGCTTCGCTTGGGTGGAAAAATAAAAGCCACGGGCCCAGTGGCGCCACCTATCGAGTCCAATTGTGAATTAAAATCATTCTCGAATCCACCTTAAGAAACAGCCGTCCAGTCGTTTACGATCCTATATAGGACATGCATACAAACAACAACATTTTTTTTTTACCAACGATAACAAAAAACCTAATTAATACCTAGGGACAACTCCCCACAAATTGACATTTATAGTAACTAGACAATGGTATATTTACATAGTAAATATACAATGCAAAAGTGTGTGCAAGAAGCCTTCTCTGAAGACCACGTTCCTACTACCTGGCTCAAATTGTTCGGACGCTAAAGCCGCTAAAGTATGAGAAGGGCAAGAGTACTCGAAACCGGCGAGCATGTGTGAATGAATTTAAATGAAAGTAAAAGAACTGACACTTTTTCTCTCTCTGAGAGGGACTCTTCGTGATGATGTGTTTGTTAACTAACTAAAGTGAATAAAATTAGTAATAAAATTTTTAAAATGATTGAAGTAACAGTAAGAAACGGTGTGTTCCTTACACAAATCGCGACCACATTTAATTTCATTCATAAAACTAGTTTTACGCGCAACAAAAAACACGTCAACATTTTCTGATGAACTCATAATTTGTATGTCTAACAAATATATGCTCTATATTTACTAGTCATAGAGGCTATAATCGCGTGCAATTGACAACGTACTTACGATAAGTGTTCTATTCTACCGTGGCAAATTAATTGGTATTTTGCCTTATTCGTGATTCATCGAGTCAGTTGTCTCGCGACACGACGCGTAGTGAGGCGGGTTTATTGTTTTTTTTTCTTAATCGGTGCGTGTGACATACAGCCGCACTCGTTCAGTCTAATTTTGTTTAGTCGAGTGTTGTGGTGGCCGCATGGTGATTTTAAAATCGTTTGTACAAGTGCTTCAGCCAGTGAATTTATGAAGTATTTATATTTAAGTTCAACAGATAACCGTAGCTTGTTTCTGATTTGACAGGTATGTATTAATAATTATAACTAGTATATAGACAATAGTCTATGATAACGTTTTGTAAAATGCCCGATCTTTTATCAAAGCTAACTCAGAGATAAATATTCAGAACGTAGGGAGAGGGCCTTTTGTTCTAAATGTACAGGGCAATTTGATAATTTTTATATAAGAATAAACTATTCTTATTACTATATAACATTATTCACTCAATCTGTGCTGGTTTTTTGGCGGGCTTTTATACAAACTAAAAAAAACATTTAAGAAATACTGTCACTGACTACTTATTCAGAATTGTTGTTGTTAAACTTAATTACATATTATTTAATTTTCCAATATAAACTTTCAAAATTATAATTTTGGCCATACAAGCACACGCGAATATATCCAAACGGATTTTTTGGATTGTCAATTTAGAAAAAATATGCCACTCATTAATTTTATTATTAAAACATTCATACGTTATAATTTTGTAATAAAATATGAATGTGCTTGTCTGTCACGATGTCAGGGTCTATAGCTTAAAAATGTTTACATTATATCGTTGAACTTCAAGGCTTTATAAAGTAAAGCAAAATATAGTCGAGCTTTACGGATTCGCCATCTGTCATGTTGGCACCTAAAATACATCTATGGCGGAATGTGGGTACTACACACCTTTGCCTACTCTTTCAGGGACTCTTGTGGGAGCGGGAAGAAGATATTACAATCTACTTTAAATTATTATACATTCACACTATGTTGACTCAGTAGAAACAATAATAGTTTACAAATACTACCTTTCTAACGCCGAATTTATATTGGGAGCCGGTCATGGTTCTGAATATTTCAAATAGACTTATGAGCCGTAATTAAAAAAAACTTATAGTATGCGCCAACAAGTGCTTCGCTGGAGACCAACTCTGATATCGCCATTAAATATTTTTTAACTGCTTGTAACAATACCTACTAAACATTAAAAAATCTTCTTGCACTATTCCGTCTGAATTAATCTTAAAAGTTTTTTAAAAACGAAAAAAATAAAAAAAATATTTTTTTTTTGTATGTTTTGATTACATTCATTTTGTATATTATAACGTCACCTTACGATTAAGTAATTATTTGACAGTAATGATCCTTAAAATACATATGTACGTGGGATGGTATAAAAACACTGGAAACAATGATGGTAACAAAGGTCACACACGATTCTGCCTTACAGATGACGTCATATCTTCGCCTAGGCGTTGTAATTTGAAATGAACAACGGCTGTAAGAAAAATAGTTTCCAAGTATGAACCAATTCACTTTTAGGAATGTACTTCATACTTGAACCACTCTGTCACTACGACTGCGGAAAAACCTAATTAGATTGAGTTATGTCAATACCATAAAAATACAAAATGTATCGGAATTAAGAACTTTATTTTTTTTCAGTCGATTTTTCAAATATTTTTGTGTTATCTGTACTCAAACCACCTATGCAAAAAAACACTAATTGTAATAACGGTGTTACGGTCCAACATACATAACTTAAAAAAAAACTCCTTTTGAAGTTGGTTAAAACAATTTTTTATAATTTTAATATTTCAATATAATAATAATAATAATAAAGCCTTTATCACCAAAATATTTGCATTTTTAAATTTTAAGTCTTAAATGAATTTTTTATATAAAAACAAAACTATAAAAAGTAATTTAAACTTGCACACTTGCACTTATATTAGACAGATCATGTATCAATATACAATTGTGCAATATAACACAGATTTATTATAAGTAAATAGGTACACCTGCGACCTTCCTATTTATCTATCGCAACGCACAACGCATTCGTAATGTTTTAAAAATGTTGGTAATCTTTAACTTGAGGCCGTTTACATATTTTAATGACGTGACGTAATGCTAGTACATACTTAAGAGTCAACAAAATCAATATTCATGACGGAACAAGGTAGCAAAAACGTTTTCAACGCTATACAAAGTAGATGTAAACATTGTTCTATCCTTGGGCAGTATTCCATAAATTGCTTCATACGATGTATATGTATATATCATCACGTTTATTCGATAAAGATTCTCAAATGAGTTGCAATCTCATCCATTTGAACCCCACTGCCGTTATTAGGTTTACGCTCTAACCCGTGGGGCGCAGAAATTACCAGAAAACTCATATTCTTATATGCAATACTTGTCTTGTGCTTCATAAGACTTCATTTCTATAATTTTATTTTCGAAGCACAACATATTTTGTCTTGATCCAGCTTAAATACTTATAATAAAAATAATATATCCTCACGCCCTCCCACAAGGGTCCCCGAAGGGGTAGGCAGAGGTGTATAGGTAATACCCACACACCCACTTCCCGCCAGAGGTATATTAGGTGCCAACGTGCCAGATGGCGAGTCCATCGCCGTTACTCAAGCACGACTATAAACGACTACACAACTACACGACTTAAATACTTAATATTATATATTATTACATATTATAGTAGGAAAGCCGAAAAATTCAAAGATTTGTAATCTTTATCGTAACAAACTTTTTCCAAATCAATGTACTACGGCATTGTCCGCGATGGTTTACATATTATTAGTATCTACACTGCACTCGGGCGAAGCCGGGGCGGGTCGCTAGTTAAATAAATAAAACCACGCATTATCCTTTTATCCAGCTAATAATATATCCCTGTGCCAATTTTCATCGTATTCCTTTCGACCGTTGTTGCGTGAAAGTTGAACACGCCATCCTTAAAAACTCGCATTTGTAATATTAGTAGGATTCAAATTATTTACCAGTAAGATCATGAGAGATTCAATCGTACGTGACGTCATAATTGCAGCAAGCAATTCTTTGTTACGTCATGAGGAAGCACTGCCTTCCTAGTTAGCCTAGCTTTGTTTGAGGGCCCGAGGGCAAAGTTTGTAAAGAGCAGCTATGATCTATACTCAGACCTTAGGAAATGCATCACAAACTTGAAAAGCCAAACGCTACTTTGTTCTCAATGTTGGTAGCTCTGTTTTTTAGGTTATGGTAACTTGTCTTTTTCAGGCGGCTATTACATACGACCAGTATCGATTGCACTTAATAATATTAACATTTTGAAAATGTCAAATATTTTTCGTCTGTGGACTTAACATTCTTCGATGAAGCCCTGCCCTTACATAATAATATTATTGAGAGACAATGATTAATGGTTTTCATCAACAACCAAAGACAAGACACACATAAGTATGTACTATTATCGAATATAATTATGTATTAGCTCGTTATTCATATTCATCAAATTCTAATTAATTTGCCAACCAGGTACTCTGTAACACCAGAGGAACTTAATAAATAAGTATGTAAATAAACAACACCGGGCCAAAAATGCTGTTTGAAGGCCTTTTATGCCCGTGTGGAGTTGCAAAGGTCCCCGAAGGGGTAGGCAGAGGTGTATAGGTAATAACCATACACCCACTTTCCGCCAGAGGTATATTAGGTGCCAACGTGACAGATGGCGAGTCCATCGCCGTTACTCAAGCACGACTATACATACGCCTTTGAATTTCTTCTCAGACGTATGCAGGTTTCCTCTCGATGTTTTCCTTCACCGTAAAGCTCGTGGTGTGACTAATCACTGTACTTAAGTTCAGAAAAAGCTCATTGGTACTTTTGCGTCGCAGTCGCAGAGTTGCAGAGGGAGGAAGAAATGGTCGAATTTATAGATACAGTACACACATTCATCTTAAATGGTTGTAATCGGAGAATAAAACAATATAGCAACAGCAAGAAGCTGTCAATATTGGTATCATACATTGTATCATACAAGACGTAGCCAATCATAGCGGAACAGATAAGCTTTCGGTGAAGATATATACCTTATCACATTGTAAATATGATTGACAATCGCAGTATACAATGGCCCACAATGAGTCACTGTTGTTTCCAAACACCGTGTCTGTATGATAGACAATTAGGCAAACACTAACAATAACAGACGTCATTTTGGTCGTCTGAACGTCGATCATGATCTTGTCTGTGGCTGTTACTCTATGCCATATTAGGGACTAGCTCAATTTATGTGGAGTGTCATTAATTCATCATATATATACAAATTGCTCACCTTTTACAAATATATAATCGAGGTGGACGACAGAGTAGAGTATGCAAGTACATACTTTTATAAACCAAGGAATTTCAAAAATCAAAGACAAGGGTTTTAAAGTTTAAAAATAATAATATATCCTCACGCCTTCCCACAAGGATCCCCGATGGGGTAGGCAGGAGTGTATAGGTAATACCCACACACCCACTTTCCGCCAGAGATATATTAGGTGCCAACGTGACAGATGGCGAGTCCAACGCCGTTACTCAAGCACGACTATACATACGCCTTTGAATTTCTTCTCAGACGTATGCAGGTTTCCACTCGATGTTTTCCTTCACCGTAAAGCCCGTGGTGTGACTAATCACTGTACTTAAGTTCAGAAAAACTCATTGGTACAGTCGGGATTCGAACTTGCGACCTTTACGTCGCAGGCAACTGCTCGAACCACTCGGCCACCACGGCTCTCAAAAAATAGAACGAGTTTTAACTTGCCTAAGTAAGTAAAGTAACATATACAACTTAATTGCGGGTAAAAAGTACTTATTTAGGTCAAGTATCTGGCTATTTAATGCCAGGGTTTGAGTCAGCACCAATACTACTCTTCCAGCCTGAAGACGCTTGAGGTGGAAGCATGAGCCCCACAGGGGGTGTTTTGGGGTCTATATCTAAGCACCTAAAAAGTGCCTGGCCTTTGCTCGGTGATATAGAAAAAGTTCTCGGAAATCGTGCTACGAGAGAAAAAGAAGATCTTAACTCTGTCATGAAATTGTTGATACTCGTTTGTCGTGGGAAATTGAAAAGGAATTCTTATCCCGAAAAAATACTATTCGCGTAATACTGCTTTACAAATCTCGTTATTACCGAACTCATAGGTTCGGTAATAATAATAATATATCCTCACGCCTTCCCACAAGGGTCCCCGAAGGGGTAGGCAGAGGTGTATAGGTAATACTCACACACCCACTTTCCGCCAGAGGTATTTTAGGTAAACTTACTAAATAGTATTATTTCATATTTGTTTAACATTTGCATATTCTATGGCTTTCGTTATTTATCTTCAACTAATTATTGTAACTGGTGTAACGTTCGTCCGTGCCTAACTGACAGATTGACATAGACTCAAAACCGTTGCAAATAGAAACAAAATATTCTTTTGTTGTTTATAGGTACTAGACCTACGTAATACAGATGAAATGTTAGTTATTTAAGATAATAATTGATTGATGAACATGACAGCCCGATTGTTCCAAATATAGATGCATTGTGTCAAAATAGTTGCATCATTTGAAAATGCGCCTATTTACGAAGTGTTCGCGAACTAATGGTGTTACGTACGGCGCAATATAATCGACTATCGAGATAAGTCGGTATGATTAGACGATTATGGCACATCCTTTGTTTATCTGATAAAAACCTTTGCACTAGTGGGACTCGGTTTTGCAACAACTTCGCGTTTGAATAACAATTATTTAAAGATTGTGTACGCCTCAAGGCTCGTATGGATAATCAGATAATTTTGAGCTTCCTAGAACTTATTTTATTTATATACAATAACTGTGATACTGAATACAGATTATACTTGAAGATTGTTAGATAGTCGATTAATCAATTCTCCAGTATTTTTTGATGACCAACGTTGTGAGGAAACCGGAACCGCAGAAATGCAGAGATGTATATTCGTGCTTGAGAATTACGACGACGGACACGCCATCTGCCACAATGGCCTTGTAATGTAACCACGGCGTAATGAGGGTGTAGTAACAACAATACATTTAAGATTCCAAAGGGGTGGGCAAAAGTGTGCCTCTGATTTCGGGGGCTTTTGTGGGAAGGCGTGAAGATATAAATACACATAAACTATTAAGATGCTTCAAGCTTAAAAAACATTTCAATTGGATTATTTTAAGAGCTAAAGATAATAGATAATTTATTACATTGGTAACCTTTTATCTGAACATTGCTTGGATTCCACCAAAATGGTGTCAAGACCGCGTGTTCGATTAAATTATTTAAATTGTCGTTTATAAAACGGTGCTTTGCACTAAGTAATCGCTAATTAATATGGCTAACGAAATCAGCATTACGTTAAGCTTTATTCATGAACGAAAGCTTTTACATGTTTTCGAAAATTTTGTGTTCCATATTTGAAAAAAAACGGTATGTTATCTGTGGTGCAATATAACTGTACAAATTTACATTGTGGGTGGTTTATTATCTACGGCTAATAAAACGAATGCGTTTGAATTAGCGGACGGGTGTCAAAATGAATTATATTTTATTAGATTCGATGTAAGCTTAAGCACTTTTTTTAATTTGTTGTCGAAGTAGTCTTGTAACTATTACGGTATTATTAATCTGTTCTGATTGACACATTTTTTTATTAAAATCACTATAATGGTTAATAGAATTTTAGGCGGGTTATTCTAAAAGAAGCCGTGGTGACACAAAGATCGCAAGCTCGAATCCCGACTGTACCAATGAGTTTTCCTGAACTTAAGTACAGTGAATAGTGATTAGTCACACCACGAGCTTTACGGTGAAGGAAAACATCGAGAGGAAACCTGCATACGTCTGAGAAACAATTCAAAGGCGTATGTATAGTCGTTGTTGAGTAACGGCGATGGACTCGCCATCTATCACGTTGGCACCTAAAATATATCTCTGGCGGAAAGTGTGTGTATGGGTATTACCTATACACCTCTGCCTACCCCTTCGGAGACCCTTGTGGGAAGGCGTGATGATATATTATTATTCTTCTATGAAATAAGCCCATTTTCACTGTCTTATAAGCTTTATTTTCAATTCTGTTGGTAAAAACTGGCACATAATAAGCGTAACAATAATAAAAAAGGTGATAATACATCTTCCCCCTTATATAGCAGCAGAAACACGACGCTTATTTAGCAATGTTTCGTATCTTGTAATAAAAAGTTAAAGCATTTCAAAACTGGAATTTCCAGAATGCCATGTTCGGAATGAGAACGTCATAATCATCTGTTGACTGTCACCGCGGGATTTGGCGGGACCGGCGTCTGTGCTGGCGCCATCTTGCAGTTGTGTTGACATTCTAATTTCTCTGTGGTGTATAATAACACTCGTTATTACCCTATCTAAAATTTTGTTTGAATTATTCAAATTCAAACGTGTCTCAAAAAATAGAACAGATGTCTTAAGAATTTTTCTGGTGTTGTGAATATATCGTTATGACGATGCAATAGGACTAATAGCTCCTAAGATAACAAAATGGTAACATTATAAAAGGAGGTAATATTCGCTCCGAAACATGGTTTTACAGGTTCTTAATTTAAAACTATTAGTGACATAAAAAATAAAAACGTTTAAAAAATTTTAAGAAAAAAAAAGTGAACATATCGTTTCTGATTTTCATGCGATAATATGGTTAAAAAAAATAGACAATCTGACAACATTGTAAATTATTGTTTATTTACTTTCTTTCATTGTATGTACCCTATCAAATATGAGAGTAACAGCTGTACCAATGAGTTTTTTTGAACTTAAGTACAGTGATTAGTCACGCCACGAGCTTTACGGTGAAGGAAAACATCGAGAGGAAACATGCATACGTCTGAGAAGTAATTCAAAGGCGTATGTGTAGTCGTGCTGGAGTAACGGCGATGGACTCGCCATCTGTCACGTTGGCACCTAATATACATCTGGCGGAAAGTGGGTGTGTGGGTATTATTACCTATACACCTCTGCCTACCCCTTCGGGGACCCTTGTGGGAAGGCGTGAGGATATAATATATATATTTTTTTTTATTTATATTTACGTACGCCTTTAATACAAGGCCTTAGGTACGTACTCAATGCAACCACAACTATCTTTCAAACCAAAGTATGTATGTATCACTATAATAAACACAATGAATGAATCACTATACTTGACCTTCGACGTCAAGTTATTTCCTTTACGTGTCCAAGATGAATACGTTAATGTTCCGATTTGACATAGTTAATTAAACCATTACATTATCTGTATCTTTAAGTTTAACTTTCTTAACTACTTAAGTGTCCCCCGCGATTTCATCCGCATAAAAATCGATTTCATCAGTATAATTTAATCTAGATTTATTTTCGGAACAAAATGTGTTAATACAGCTTATATTCTATCTCTGTACTAAATTACATTTGATTCCGTTCAGCCGTGTTGGCGTGATTGAGTAACAAACATCAATACATACTCACAAACTTTCGCTTTAGCAAGGTGTTTTTAGGTTAGGTGTCAAGATGACAGCTGATGACGTCCATCACAGTTTCTCAAGAACATCTATACATACGTCTTCTTCTCGATTTTTTACGACAATACAAACTACGAGTTAAATTACAATTTCTAACTAGTCCATTCCCCCACGAGGTATGGAGGTATGTCTATGGTATGGCATGGCGCCTGCGCCTGCGCCGGCGCCGTCGCGACGCGAAACCAACGTCTGCCTAATGTACTGGCACAGTCTACCGACTTTCAGAGAAACTCATCTTGCTTTGGTTCACTAATGAATTACTCTCTCACGGGGCAAATAATAGCGGATAACTTTTTTGTTTAGTGACCAAGATGAAAGCTACAAATACAATTTTTATGTTATTAATAAAAAAAAATATTCGTCTTAAAGAATTGAATCCATGTCGTGAATAAATAAATAACCAATGAAATACTTATAAATACGTTATAAATATAAATCAATTAAATAATTATCTAAAGTTGCTAATGAATATTCGCTTATATATTTTAACAGTATTTCCAAAGTCAATTAATTAAATGTAATCTTTTTATACTAGAGTATCTACGTGCCTCGCGGGTTCACCCGCGAAAGTTATTGTCTTTTTTATAATTTCAAATAAAAAAAAATGTATAAAAACATATTCATGAATCTCTGTGCCAAATTTCATTCAATTCCGTTCAGTAGTTTTTGCGTGAAAGGACGAACAACATGACAAACTTTAACATTCATAAATATTAATTAGATATCGGATGTTAAAGTTAAGTTATTCAGCTGAAGGCATTGACACGAATATATAAGAAATCATCTTAAATGCATCAAATAGTTATCTATATAAGCCAATAGAATTATAATTCCGTGGGTCTAAAAATCTCGTTAAAAAGCTGCATCAATTTTGATGAAGCTTTGCGTGGACGACTTTTTGGTGGTTGGTTGTGTGACGCCACGATTATTATTTAGATTTTAGTCTTAAAAAAGCTAAGTCGGGCGGGAAAGTTAGTATTTTAAATATTTGCGTTTCGCATACAAATTTAAAAATGTCACGTGTTTTTATTTATGCATAAATTATATAAAATTTACAATCTGTTTATAAATGGCAGTGAAAGAGACTCCCTCTATTTTTTCATAGATAGCGCCGAGCGTTCGCAAATGCCATAAAGCACACCCGCATCGTCTATGGCTCAATGCATCGCCACTTTCCCTTTCTTGATATGCAGTTATATAGACAATTTTAGTGCCTATCGTCCATATGCTAGATTTTCAACAAGATTTTATAGATTGTGTTGTTTCCTGAGTAAATATTTAACATCTTTGGACATTTAAAGTCAAGGTCTTGAGGTCTCAAAATCAAATTGTTTGAGGCTTCTCTTGGCCTGAGGGCTGGCAACTATTTCGCTCAGCGAATCAGCGTTGCTAAAGAACAAAGAATGCCTAGGAGGCAGCCCTGCGAGCCTTCTTAGCATACTTCCGAAAGTAACACATTTTTTTTTGTTAATTATATACTATATAATAAAAATAATATATCCTCACGCCTTCCCACAAGGGTCCCCGAAGGGGTAGGCAGAGGTGTATGGGTAATACCCACACACCCACTTTCCGCCAGAGGTATATTAGGTGCCAACGTGACAGATGGCGAGTCCATCGCCGTTACTCAAGCACGACTATACATACGCCTTTGAATTTCTTCTCTGAGGTATGCAGGTTTCCTTTCGATGTTTTCCTTCACCGTAAAGCTCGTGACGTGAAAGACCGTACCGCTGAGTTTTTCTGAACTGGATATTGATTAGTCACACCATGAGGTTTACGGTGAAGAAAAACATTGACGTATGTTTAGTGATGCTTCCTGAACAGCGATGGACTCCCATGTCCAACGAAAAGCACTACACACCTGTGTATTTCTTTGTTATGTGTAAATCTTCACGTCTACCCAAGGGTCTCTGAAGGAGTAGGCAGATGTATATAGTCTCGTCTTTTCGCCGGAGGTGGACTTAGGCAACGTGACAGATGGCGAGTCATTAGCCGTTTAACAGTATTTTACTATTTAACGGTAAATTCCATGAAAATAAATACCATCATAGCAGATACCCGACTCCTAAATTGGTATATTGAAGTGGGACGAGCAACCCGGAAACAGCTGCTGCTATTTCAAACTTGAGCTTTGATCCGGTTGCCGGTGTATACACACCATGTAATTAGGCGAAATTTCTTGTACGTGTGTGTTAATAGAATTCCCTAAACATTTGTGAAGATCTGTGCCGCCTTGATAGTCGGAAAAGAAACCAAAAGTTTTGAAATTGTATTGACAAGTACGCGTTTTTTAACTCTGAGAACCTAGATAAGTATATTAGTTTCGTAACGATGCGAACTTTTACAGACATCCAAAATTGCCTTTGACTATGCATCGTGTAAGTGTTATATGCAAAATAAAGTTTATTTTCAAAACACAAAGAGATACAGTTACGTAGGAACTTTGAATATGTTGACGTGACTCTTCGTCGCGTTAATAGTCGCGCTTTGACGTCGTCTAATGAGGTGAGAGACACGTAGAGCTTCATAAATCCACTGACAGAGAGGCGGAAGAGCCCCAATCTGTCCAGAAATCAAAAATAAGGGGACTGTTAAAATTCTTGGCTCGACGCTAATTTAGACTAGAACAAATTTTTGAAGTTTCTGGACGAAAATTATTTACACTTGACATTTGAGAAACTATACCCAAATGGGTTCGCTAATCAATGCCTCTATCGATACTCTAGCTTACTATAATACCTTTCGGTGTTATTAGACACGAGTTGGTTAAGATCATAGATTGAAATATTTTGAAAGAAGAAAGAAAGATTTTGTGACAATGATGTTTTTTGAAATTGAGTTCACAGCTTTACTTTAAGAAACATGAGCATATTACTTTTTAGGCAGAGGTGTGTAGTTTCCCAAATACCACATTTCGGCAGTGATATATTTTAGGTGCCAACGTGCCGGATGGCGAGTCTATCCCCGTTTCTCAAGCACGACTATACATACGTCCTAGAATTTCTTCTCAAACGTATGCAGTTTTCCTCTCGTAGTTTTTCTTCACTGCAAAACTCGTGGTGTGATTAATACTGTAAAGACAAAGTCGTTTCTATATTTTGATATTGACTTCTTTCGCTTCATCCTTAGGCATCAGCCTCATCATCGTGAGCCTCATGACTAATGAATGTACCTATACTTACAAACTCTTGCTAGGTATTCATGCTTGCATTTACACGTCGGCAGCGGAGAACGGTCTTATTGAAATACAATGACAACAACGCAATTATTTCTGATTTATTTCAATGAACAATGGTCCTTTTCTAATCGTCAAACGTTAGATTCGTCTCGGTTCATTCGTGTTCGGTTTTGGTTCAGGAAAGGTTAGTGGTTCAAGGATCCCATTTAACTGTTGACAGCCGGTTAACCTTGACACGACCTGTGTGGGAGTGGTTTGGCCAAATAACGGGATAGTTTCATAAAGCATGGTTTATTGGTGATTCTGTGTTAAGTTAATTGGGCTGGTCGGTGGTCAGTCGCTTGGTGTTGTATGCGAAAGAGGTCACATGACAGGCGGCTAGGCGCATAAGCTAAGCACATAGGTGCACTGTTGTGTGAATCCCTTTGGGGCTTAGTCAGAAAGAGTCTGACGTTCACTCCACTGTCCCAATAGGTGTCGGGATCCATGACTGTAACTTATTTTCTTTTAATAGGTAAGTAAAAGAGACGTGTTATTTGAATTGATATGAAATCAGTATGAAAAAAAAGCAATGAGTACGATTTTTTATTAAATAAACTTCGATACTCGCCATCTGTCACGTTGACACCTAAATACATCTCCGGTGAAAAATGCGTGGGTTACCTACCTATACCCTTCGGGGACCCTTGACGGGGTTAAGTTGAGTTTTAAAATGTTTTTACGACATTTAAATGATTGGCATATGTTTCTGGTGAGTTTTAACTGATTAAAAAAAAGTGGGAAGGTTATCAATTCGTTACTCGATGACGGCTGGATCAATTCGAGAAATTCTTGTTTTTTATATATAATATTTACGTTGTCATATATCGGGGATTGATACAATAGTAAATGGTCAATATACTTGTTATGTCTAGGGAAATTCGGTCTGCAATTTTGTAACAAAACCTTTTTCCACCGGAATCATGACAAACTCTTTCTTTTAAAACTTCAACTATTGGAATTCCACTGGGGAAAGTTACTACATTTTCCCCTAACGAGCGAATTCGGAAATGGGCCTTTAATTCCTTTTAAAGCTGTCGATTGTATTCTTATTTCCCTTTAACTGCCGTAGATGCAAAGATAATGCAATTTAAATGTAATCTTATAAATTGTAGTTTATTTTCACCATATAGAGCCGTGGTGGCCGAGTGGTTTGAGCAGTTGCCTGCGACGCAAAGGTCGCAAGTTCGAATCCCGACTGTACCAATGAGTTTTTCTGAACTTAAGTACAGTGATTATTCACACCACGAGCTTTACGGTGAAGGAAAACATCGTGAGGAAACCTGCATACCTCTGAAGAAGAAATTCAAAGGCGTATGTATAGTCGTGCTGGAGCAACGGCGATGGATTCGCCATCTGTCACGTTGGCACCTAATATACCTCTGGCGGAAAGCGGGTGTGTGGGTATTACCTATACACCTCTGCCTACCCCTTCGGGGACCCTTGTGGGAAGGCGTGAGGATATATATATATATATATATATATAGAAATATTTGCTTATCTATTGTATTGGTTCTGTACTGTGAAGATAGATTTAAGTTTGGATGTTAAATAAATAAATAAATAAATAAATAAATAAATATTATATAGAAAACCAAATGCTTTGAATCACACTGAATTCTGACGTCAAAAGCAATGATTATTTCCTTCTCTATATGTAATTCATGAATATGAACTACATTTCAATGACAATGACAATTTGTTCCGAATTATGAGTTAAATACGTGGAAATTTTTCAATATTATAATAATAACGACCACTGTCAATCATTCCGAAATATTTAAGAAACTCCGTCTATGTAAAGTACTAATGAAACTTACTTTGTTTGTTCCAGGCAGTACAACAGATCTCACGCCGACATTAATTGGCATCTACGACTCCTTACTAGAGCCTGCCAAGAGTCTAAGGCCCGAGACGAGTCGCGTAGAAACAGCTAAAGATGCAAGGAATGACCCACCAGTCCCGGAGCAACAAGACGCCATGATCGAAGATATTAAACATAAGTTAGAAACGCGTAAAATAAGCCCTGAACAACTTACAGGCGGTGTAAAACTCCCGATTGCAATAAACAAAAGTACTTTGTATTCAATTCGAACTAAAAGTGATAAAAATGGTGCTAGTGACGAGACCGCCAAGTGCGATCTCTCGGTCAGTGATACAGCGGTGGTTGTTAAAGATAAAGTGCAGAGAACATTTAAGGAAATAAAGCAAGAAACGCCTTTTGGTAATCTCTCGCCAAACGTCAAACGTATGATTTCAAGCGCATCGGAGACCACAACATTAAAATTCCAAAAGAAAACTCTCAACGTAGCTAGATCCTCGACAAGACATAGAAGTAACATTCCCTTAGTGGGAGCCACGTCAAAAATATCCCAATCGGGTGTTGAAATTCTACCCTCAGTAGAAATTTACGACCAGCCTTGCAACATCAAAGGTATTGTTAAAAGTAAAGCTGAAGATGCAGTAAAGACCACTACTATTAAACCTGAATTCAAAATAGACGATGCTCAGACCTACGACGTCCCTACGAACAACAAACCTGCCATCTACGATGTTCCAATTACGAATAATAAAACGGCATTCGAATCTTTATCTCTCCCTTACATCGATCAATCTATCGAACTCTCTATATCATCCAACGATAGAGAGTTCGATACAAAATTACCTTCGAAGAATCATTCTCCATTGAAACCCAAAAGCCCAGAAAGATCTCCAGTCAAATTAATTAAACCTTCCAACAATGGAACCAACAGCTTACATAGAAAAGATTTTCCAAATAAGGAGAGTCCAACGAAGCAGCTTGCCAAATGTGGACCTTATCCCGAAGTGATAGGATCGACTGGAAACTTAAAATCTTGCGTGATACCCGAAAAAGAAGTGGTGAGACTCAATCCTCCGTCAGTGGAAGTGACGCGACCGCTGTCGATGAGTTCCATTGCTTCGTCGAGCTCCACTTCCAGTAGTGGGGTCCAAAATAAAGGGGGAGTGAACTCCGCGTACTTGGCTTCGATAGAAAGCCTGGACGACCACAGCGATGCTGATATGACTTCGGCGAATGGAAGCAACAATTTCGTTAATAGCGCTGGGATACTGAAAGCTAATGCCGTGGAGGAAAGGAATTCTGAAAACGTTCCAAGTAAGTACATATATGTAAATTACATGTAAGGTATGTCTTGATAGTTCCAAATTACGATACTAAGTCCGAATTCAGTGAACAGCCAGTTGCTATTTCCTGTGAACTTTGCTTAAACCACAGCAAAGTCATAGCAAATACTGATTTATTCTTAAAAAACTGATTTCCCTTTATATACAAGCTAAGGTTTACTCATGAGCTTCTTTGGATTTCCTAGTACATTAGACTTTAGCTTAAAGATCAGTCTTGTGTTTTCTAATTTATATAATTGTAATTATTTCGCCGATTATGGATACTTAAAATTATTAATATAATTTTGCTGTTTTTGTATAATAAATTTACGTTGAATGCATCGATTGCTTAACCATATTAAAGGCGGGACATGATTCCAAAACCAGCACGAGAGATTTTGGGGATAAGCCCCAGCGCCACGATCCACACGGTGCTATGTTTAATTGTTGGTTTCCCCGTAGGACAAGACGAAATGACGGGAATGTCGCAGCTCGAGAGGGTGTGCGCAGAAATAGTGCAGACTGAAAATATCTACGTCGAAGATTTAAGACAAGTCGTAGAGGTGAGTAATGATAGCGTGAAATGCAAGGTCCGCCATGTGGTTCTGAGGTTATTGTATTTTTTTAGACAGTTCGATCCCATCATATCCCATCCCATCCCACGATAATAGAACAACAAATGAATTACATTAAACATAGATTAATTAAGTCATCGAGACCATCGAATTAGGCCATTGAGAGTAAACCTGCGTACGTCTGAGAAGCAATTCAAAGGCGTATGTATAGTCGTGCTTGAGTAACGGTGATGGAGTCGCCATCTGTCACGTTGGCACCTAAATATATCTCTGGCGGAAAGTGGGTGTGTGGGTACTACCTATACACCTCTGCCTACCCCTTCGGGGGACCCTTGTGGGAGGGCGTGAGGATAAATAATTAGTTTAATTAAAATTATATATATTTCAGTCCCCGTAATGGAAGGCGAGTCCATAGCCGTTTCTGAAGCACGACTATACGTATTTGAGTCGCAAGCAGATTTCCTCACGAGGTTTTCCTTCACCATGAAAGTAGTGGTGTGATAAATCGCGGTTTCTTCAACCACTCTGCCATCACGGCCTAATCAAAAGAATAGCTTTAAGTACATCTGCATAGTTTGAGAAAACTCATTAACAATATTAATTGGGTATCAAATAGTCTGTTGGTTGTTTTCTCTTCATTTCCTATGCGTTTGAAATATTAGACTCGCTCCAATTACTGGATCCGGCTGTAGTCTTTATACATATATATATATTTAGTTAGTTGACTGCTGTTGCATAATGCGGGATGTTTTCCTAAACAATTTTAGAATGTGTTAAAAATAAACACGTTGGTAACAGTTTGTGTAAAAAAAACCTGACTTAATTATGTTTCCCGTTCATCACTCTTTAAGAGAAAAATATCCATATATTATACTCATGTTCATCAAGTAAAACTTCGGAGGAAGTGAGGGAAACCTTCATTCACTTGCGAAGAATTCGATGTCGTATGGAAAGTCGTGTATGAGACACAGCGACGGACTCGCCATCAGACACACAAATATTTCTCTGGCGAAAATGAGCAAAAGTCCTAACCCCAAAGAGGGTATCCTTAACTTCTGATTACTTGGCAATTGAAAAGAGTCTGACTTGAGGCCTTTGGTCTCGTCTCGAATAGTAAAAGCTACCCTCAGCTCGAGAGAGGCGAGAGACGATACAAAAGATAAGAAAGAGTCTAATCTCATTATCACCATAAATTTAAGCTCATTTAAGCTCTTAGCGTCTCTGATGCTCCTTTCATTTGTTTAGCGCAAATTCTTTGTCCTTCCATTACGCTAGAGACACTTTTCGACACGTATCAGAGGAAGATACAGATCAACATATATATATGTTGATGCCTCTTTCCCTCTAAGGCTACCTAGTCTTCTAGACATTCACTCCCCAGTCAAGTGTCGCGGAGTGTATAATTCAATATTAGCCAAGTGACCTGACTCGAGACCAGGTCAGCCAGTGCTCTGTAATTTAACCTAATTACATCCGCTAATCTATTATTCGTCGACAACTAGGGCAGTGGGCCCATATACAATCTGTTGCTTGAAATATAAAGTATCTGACCCAGGTAGGGCGAAAGATTTGAAGGATCAATTTCGTACGGTTATTTATTTGATAGCTAGCGACCCGCCCCGGTTTCGCACGGGTGTAATGTAGATGCTTATAATATTTAAGAGATGAAAATGGTTACTGTGGGATATCCTTTAGATAGATATATAGCATCGCGGACGCTTTTATAGATCTTTTTAAGATATACAATTCCGTATTGCGTGAATTTGATCAATATCGTAAGGTTTAGTCAGCGTTTGCGATTTAAGCGCACAAAAATATGTTTGTTTTTTTTTTATACAACAAGAGTGGCAAACAAGCATACGGCCCACCTGGGAATTACGCTCAAGATACCGAAGTATCACTTGCGAGTTGCCACTCTGTGTTCGGAGAGTTATAGTGTGTTGGCAGCATAAGGTTTAATCCCTCTGCTTCCAACACAATGAAACAATCCTCCCCCCTCCCCAAGGAGCTCATTACTGGAACCTTATTACTGGAGCTTATTAAAGAACTTATAACGATATAATAATATAAATAAATGTATAAACCTTTGAATTTTTCGTATTTTCTGTACTATAATATGTATGAATTATAATACATATAATCCTTCCTCTTGAATCACTCTATCTGTTGCTGAAAACTGCATTAAAAACCGTTCTATGCGAAAAATCTACGCGAACAGACAGCGGAAGCGACGTCATTTTATACCATGTAATGATAAGCACAACGTACAACGCTAATCAGAACAATGAGATAACCAATAACTTAAATCGAAACAAAACATTAGAAATAATAATAACGGATTTCTCACAGAACAACGAGAACTCTTAAAATATCTTCTTACGCACGCTTATCTGATAGTCTGATGGAATACAGTATCTCTAGCTTTCAGACCCTTTTTCGCTTCATCTACATCCATCAGTCTCTTCATACATGCTCGCCAATTTAGAGTACTCTCGACGTTCGCATCTTTGAGTGTCACGCCAAGACTTGATATAAATACTAGTATGATTAATTATAACTGTAAATGACGGAAGCCGTCGCATTACCCTAACGGTTCAAAAGCAAAGTATCCTTAACTAGAAGTCTGAGTAAAAACAAACCATTTTGATTGATTTTGCTTATTCAGGCGACCAATATTGATAGATCCCTGTACATCTTCGTTTTAGAGCAATGCAATGTAATGTAGAATACCTGAATAGTCCAATTTAAAACGGACGTCGATTCCTAGGGAGTCATTTAGATGGATCATGGAATTTAAACTTTACGATGTATGCATAAGGATTGATGTTGATTGGTAGTGTTCTAGGCATCAGCCGGGGTCTAGGACCGTCTGCTAACGGGACACCCTAATATGGGGGTAGTTCTAGGGTGACCATGCGATGCTCGCTTTAAATGGAATAATTTTACGATACTTTGTTTCAACACCAAGATGTTTGTAACATAATTACGTCCTATGAGACTAAAGTGTATATAAAGCACAACCGACTTCGAATTTGGAGACGTATTTACAATATATAGACATGCTTAGACGTAAAAAGACAATATACATTCGGGAAATATGTAAATAGGCCGTGATGGCCGAGTGGTTCGAGTAAGTTGCCTGCGACAAAAAGATCGCAAGTTCGAATCCCGACTGTACCAATGAGTTTTTTCTGAACTTAAGTAAAGTGATAATTCAGACCACGAGCTTTACGTTGAAGGACATCGAGAGGAAATCTGCATACGTCTGAGACAATTCAAAGGCGTATGTATAGTCGTGCTTGAGTAACGGCGAAAGGTTGGTGTGTGGAAATGTGCCATATTCCACATATACAAACAAGGTATGAGTGTTAGATAAAGGACTCATTGGGAAAATCCCTAAATACATTAAAACCATGCGTATCCTAGCATGCGTACCTTCGCTATCTATCTAGGGACGGATGGCTCAACGCTTACTGCATCCTGGTCGAGGAATTATCGTTTTATCACTAACCCCTTTTCTCATACTTACCCTACTTCTAATATTACAGCTGTGAATGTAAGTTTTTTTGTTTGCCATTGTGCCTTGATTTAATAACAAAATGGCTTATAAACGCAAAAAGAACTAACTGTGCTGTTTATTTTCGAAACAAAATGTTAAACCATCTAATAATCTATCTCTGTGCCAAATGTCATCCAATTACGTTCAGCCATTCTGCCGTGATTGAGTAACAAAAACCTATATACTCACAAACTTTCGCATTTAAACAGCTAGTTTCAAGTAATTTAAGCAGCTAGTCCCGCCCAGCTTCGCTTGTGATGTAAGCTATCCTATCTTTCAAGTTGGATCGAACTGCACACGGTGTTCAAATTTGATTAAGATCGGTTAAGTAGTTTAGGAGCCCATCGCGGACAAACAACGTGACACGTAGTTTATATATATTAAGATTAGTAGCATAGGATTATTCATGAAGATGCATGTTTTCGACCAGATATTTGTACAGGATATACTGAATGTGCACGGGATAGTTGTTAAACCTGCCTATCAAAAGAGTTTCCTTCTGTGAACGCTTAGGCTGTGGTCTCAGTTCCCCGTTGAGGTATTCAACAACTCCGGTTCTTCAAGAAAGGTGTGAAAAGATTCCTGCAGGGTCGTCAACGCGGTAGATACCCTTGCTGCGGCTATAGGCGGCGGCAACCGCTTACCATCATGCGGATCGCATGCTTGTCCGCCACTCCAGTGGTATAAATAGAAAAATCATATTCATGTATTTTTATCTTATTGAATGTGTACGGGATGATCGCGTGGGTATGCGCTGTATTTATAGATTTGCGAACACCGACATTACTGCTTACTAGCTTTTGCCCGCGGCTTCATTTGCGTTAATAAAGAGTTTGTTAATATATTATATAAAAAGCCGTGGTGGCCGAGTGGTTCGAGCAGTTGCCTGCGACGCAAAGGTCGCAAGTTCGAATCCCGACTGTACCAATGAGTTTTTCTGAACTTAAGTACAGTGATTAGTCACACCACGAGCTTTACGGTGAAGGAAAACATCGAGAGGAAACCTGCATACGTCTGAGAAGAAATTCAAAGGATGGACTCGCCATCTGTCACGTTGGCACCTAATATACCTCTGGCGGAAGGTGGGTGTGTGGGTATTACCTATACACCTCTGCCTACCCCTTCGGGGACCCTTGTGCGAAGGCGTGAGGATATTTCTTTTACATTAAAACTGTAAGATTTTTCTACGCGGATGAAATCGCGACCTCTGCTAGTTGTCAGTGAGGTTGACGTTTCAAAAGCAATAGTAAATGATAAGGACACGAGTCCTTCGAGACAATACATTTTGTCTAGTAACTAGTCCTATGCATTAAAAGTCGCTACAAGTAACAATAATATACAAGGAGATTGTGAAAGTACAATAAAACTTCAAAGTTGACAGATGAGTGTGAAAATGGGAACATATTTTATGCCCACGCGTGGCCACAGTCGCTAGCCCACGGGCCAGACCATTCCAGACATGTAATTATATATTAACGGGGGCGCGACCGTTGAAATATGCATTTTATCTGATGTTTATGGATATTGAACAGTCTTGAATTAACCATTGAAAAGTTAACAATAATTTTGTTGATTAAATTTTATTGGCAGATTAGTTTTCGATTTTTTGGGCAGAGAACATGTCCTTTGCATCCAAATTTCATACATTTCAGTTCAGTAGTTTTTGGTTGAAAGAGAAACAAACATACTCACAAACTTTCGCATCTATCATATTAATATTATAAATGTGAATGTAAGTTTGTTTGTTACGCTTTCACGTCAAAACTACTTAACCAATCATCATGAAACTTTGTACACATATTCTTGGAGGTATTAGAAATAACATAGGATACTTTTAATTGTTTTTTTTTTTACCAAAGATAAAAAAGTCACGCCGACGAAGTCGTACAAGCCGATGAAGTACAGCTAGTAATGTTATATAAATAAAACAAAGTCAGGTTATTTACACCTGTATAACTCAAGAACGGGTGGACCGACTCTGATGATCTCTGATTTATTGGATTTGTCTCACTCGAGAATACCAGACTAACTATTAAAAATGATTCATCACAAATTTAAGAGCTGGGCTCTCGTAGGCGTCTCTGATGCAGTCCTCTCCATTCGCTTCTGTGCAGCGCTCCATTTGCATCAGTGACATTAGGTGGGAGCTTAGTGCAGTTTCCCCTTGCTTTCTGCACCGCAGTGATTAACGTAAATAAATTATCACATTGGCGGTATGAAGTTCGCCGGGTCAGCCAGTGTTATGCAAGTAGGACTTGAAGTTTTCAATGCACAGAGCTTATCGTAATACGATCCGGTCAGACCTTACATGCGATAGGTTGCCGTAACGGCGGCTCTATCAGTAAAGGGATCTCTTCGAAGAACACATTGCGTTAATGACGCAAAGTCTAACAAACTCGATACAAAATACTTTGTGTCTTCAATATTTTTTATTTTGTAATTTAAACATAGAGAAACCTATATTCATTTGTTCTTTTCTACATAAATAAAAATATTAATGAATTTAAAATATTATTAAGGAATAACTATTTCAATGGATCAACATTTATTTTTATTTCACTATTTTCTTTTATTTTATTTAATGATTTGGTAGGATTATTTCTATATATATTTACAAGAACAAGTCTTTTACTTTTATTTTTTTTAATACCCAGAACTAGGAATTGACCCAGATTTTCCAGAAATTGCAATACTAATAATAAAAATTCGCACTAAGTGAACATTTTCCTTAACAATACTTTGAATGAACTTTATGAAATATATTATAGCTAGACAAGAAATTAACGGCGGAGATCGAACGCGTGATTGTTGTTCTCGACGGCCTTAATAATAATACATATTTCCCTAAAAACGTTTGCGATATTGGATCAAGCACGTCACCTCATTCCTAATATTATAATATTTGAGTCATGTTTATGTAACTAGCTCACTTTAATCGAGTTACCTATACCAATATGTAAATCGATACGCTATCCCATTCATATGTAACATAGCTATCCCGGTTCTAAAATATGAGTCGCTATCGATTATGAATCGAGTCGCGTAAATCGAGTTATGTAAATTAAATCTATAGGCACGTGGGTTTGATGTATGATGGTGGGTCGAGATGCACTCGAGTGCGCCACTATCGATATAAATGAGCATTGATCGATAAAATGCCGGTTACATTCATCGTGGGCTTTATTCTATATTTGAATTTAAAATTGAGTGGGAGCCGTGGTGGCCGAGTGGTTCGAGCAGTTGCCTGCGACGCAAAGGTCGCAAGTTCGATCGATCCGACTGTACCAATGAGTTTTTCTGAACTTAATTACAGTGATTAGTCACACCACGAGCTTTACGGTGAAGGAAAACATCGAGAGGAAACCTGCATACGTCTGAGAAGAAATTCAAAGGCGTATGTATATTCATCCTTTAGTAACGGCGATGGACTCGCCATCTGTCACGTTGGCACCTAATACATATATACCTCTGGCGGAAAGTGGGTGTGTGGGTATTAGCCACCTCTGCCTACCCCTTCGGGGACACACCCTTCTTGAAGAAATGTTGGGTATTAGTCTCAACGACCCTTATAAACAGACTAAAAGAAAATCTTACGTAAATAAAGGGTGAATCCGCGGGCCACAGTATGTATAAGAATACTAGCTATGATTCAAAGCCACGTCAATACCGTGAGTAAGAAAAGTAAGGTAAGTTTCAGATAACCGGTAAAATACAGTTACATCTGGCTTGTAGCACGATGAAATGCAATAAAATACTTAAAGCACACAAGTTATTTACATAATTACACCTAAACAAGGTGTTTATTATAGGGATATGACAAAAACATAACGTTAAGAAAACAAATATTTCACCCATACAGAATTACAGATAATACAGAATTACAGAGAGGTAGGGCATAACGGGTTTCCCGTTCGAATTCGGAGCTGCCCGACTGGGGCAGGACCTCCACCTTATAGAAGTCCGTAGCCAAATAACACATGTTGTGTTCCTACGCGGTGAATAAGGTTTCCAGTAATGAGCTCCTTGGGGTGGGGGGAGGATTGTTACATTGTGTTGGCAGCAGAGGGATTAAGCCCATTATGCTGCCAACACACTATAACTCTCCGAACACAGAGTGGCAACGCGCAAGTGATACTTCGGTATCGTGAATGTAAATAGGCTACGGTAACGGTAAAACGGTTTCCCATTCCCAGGTGGGCCGTATGCTTGTTTGCCACTCTTGTTGTATAAAAAAAAATACAGACATAAAATCAATATTTGTTACGGGTCGCTGTCTGTCATCATCATCATCAGCCCACTCGAGTCCACTGCTGGACATAGGCCTCCCCTAATGAGCGCCATAGCGCCCTGTCTTCCGCTTGCCTCATCCAGCATCTGCCAGCAGTCCTTCGCAAATCGTCATACCACCTGGTCGGAGGGCGTCCTGCCTAGTCGTGGTCTCCACTGTAGAACACGTTTATCCCGGTTCTTCGCGAGATATGGCCGCTGTCTGTACATGGAAGATATTGAATTATTGTTAGAATTTCTGTCTGCTTTTCGGTTTGTTTGTGCCTCCTACCTCTATACCTCTTTATAATCTTAATACGATGGCATTGATACGTCATGTATTATCGTGATTATCAAAGATATCTTTCCATGTCTTCATAATCCCACATGGTGACAATGGGATGTGGGATGATCGGTGTGACTAGTCACAACACTATTGTTTGCCCAAATCCCCAAACAGACAAGTGCACTTGACTTCATTGGCTCACAAACGTCATGCCCGTCGTATTTGGAAAAATTAAAATGTTAAGACCTCTTTAGTCGACTGATATTGATGTAAGGTGCGCTTCAACTAGATACATGATGACAATGGCAGCTTTAATTGAATATTGGAATAAACGGAGTCAACGGATATATTTTTTACCAAATGTGTAATATTAAATAAATATGTGATGAGTAATGGACTCGCCATCTGTCACGTTGGCACCTAATATACCTCTGGCGGAAAGTGGGTGTGTGGGTATTACCTATACATCTCTGCCTACCCCTTCGGGGACCCTTATGGGAAGGCGTGAAGATATATATAATAAATAAATCATGTTCATTCATCATTACCTCTACAATAGATCAATATTCATATGGATTTCTTCTCAAATGTATGCAGGTTTTCTCTCTGTTTCCTTCACTGCTTGTGGTGTGTGATCACAGTGCTAATTTCAGGAAAAGGTACGAACTACGAGTATGAGCAATGTTGAATCGTTCTTTTTTCAAATAATTAAAAGTTTATTACAACAAGAACATATTTAGAATAAAATCTACAAACGCTATCCAGAAAGATAATTTTCAAATTACAAATCAAATGTCTCAAAACTCATCGTTTGAACACAATACACATATTCTTCCGATTCCAAATTCGAAATATTTTCTGTGAACACTGATTGTAATAATAATATATAAATATAATATAATATATCCTCACGCCTTCCCACAAGGGTCCCCGAAGGGGTAGGCAGAGGTGTATAGGTAATACCCACACACCCACTTTCCGCCAGAGGTATAGGTGCCAACGTGACAGATGGCGAGTCCATCGCCGTTACTCAAGCACGACTATACATACGCCTTTGAATTTCTTCTCAGACGTATGCAGGTTTCCTCTCTCGATGTTTTCCTTCACCGTAAAGCTCGTGGTGTGACTAATCACTGTACTTAAGTTCAGAAAAACTCATTGGTACAGTCGGGATTCGAACTTGCGACCTTTGCGTCGCAGGCAACTGCTCGAACCACTCGGCCACCACGGCTCACTGATTGGTTATTAAAAAATAACGATTTATTTGATATTCGTTCTTTTTCAAATGAATGTCACTTGTACTTCGAACACAGGCTTCGGATTCCAAATTCAAAATCTTTTCTCTAAATACTGATTGGTTGATGACCGTACCTCGAAGTACCGTTGTAGTACCTCGAAGCGGTAAATCTGTAGAATTACTTAACATAATCTTGTAGACAAAACTGGAGCGGGAGGTCGTAAAATATTTATACTAATACTTTAAAGAGGCTGTGTTTGTATGTTTGTTTCCCGCTGAGGGTAGATAGATATTTGTGTCATGAATACGAGTATTTGTACCTTAGTCTTCAATGTCCTATTTATTTATGTATATAGGTAAAAATATCGTTGTTTAGTTACCATAACACAAGCATTGCTTAATTTGGGGCTATGTCAATTTGTGTGGAATTGTACAGAGGAACAGACCTCGTAATTCTGTAGGCTCGATAAATATACGAATTTAATCCAACACTAATTTTGAAATTCGAATCAGTCGTTCTTGAGATCAGAATACCTGTTAATATTAGTATTGGTATAGAGAAACCGTATGGCATAGTTAGGCTTACAAACCTCTGAAGCCCTAAATAAGGCGAATGGCTCGTGATAAAGATTATCACGGGGGCACTTTCTCGCACGCGCCGCCTATCTGTTTATCTAATCACTTCAGAAACCAACTTTACTTTATTCGAGACTGTGTCGTGTCTTAAGCTCTTTGTCTTAGCGGGTCTATTGCTGGAAAATGTTTATTAAACAAGAAACAAAGCTCTTTGTCTAGATATATAGAGTACGTAGTAGGACTATTGCTGGAAAATTTATTTTTAAAAAAAGAATCACGACCTAAATAAAACCTCCATTTTGGAGTCGGTTTAAAATCCATTATTGGAAATGCGAAAGTTTATGAGCCTATTTATTACTCAATAATGCTAGAAAGGCGGTATTGGAAGAAATTTAGCACAGAGATAGGTATTTAGCTTTACACAGAATGTTTTCTTCCAGAAAAGTACTAACGAAATGATATTTTACAATTTACTTCGGATGCTAATAACGGCCTGCTAGTGGCGCATTGTTCAAGTACTAACCCTAATTTTGCGACGTTAATATCGGCTAGGGTTGTCACTCGTCTGGTCTAGCGGTTAGAGCTCCTGACTGCGAAGCTTGAGGTGGCAGATATTTGTGTGATGAACACGAGTATTTATACCTTAGTCTTGGATGTCTTAACTATCTATTAATTGTAGTGTGCGAGTGCACTCTTAGGTAATCAGTGTGTACCGATAATACTCAACATTAGTGGAAGGTTGCACACTTACACTATGAAGAATAGTTGGGCACGTCTTCGTGTATATCTAAATATTCAAAAAAGAGGTTACAGTACGTATATTTGTGACTGAAAGTCTTGTATCCATATCATGAATAAATAAACCTTAAAAAAATGTTTATGTGCTTGCAGGGCTATTTGCACGTGTGGCGCAAGGAGGCTGTCTTCTCTGAAGAGGAACTGGCTGAACTGTTCAACAACATTGAGTACATCTATGCCTTCAATAGGTATGGACTTATTTTATACCCGACTACGGCGAATCAAAAGGGAGGGTTATGTTATTGACCTGTACCAAAGAAATACAATATCCTGTGGTATCGATGTGTTAATGTTGCCATGAAATATAAGAGAGTAAAAGTAAATAAATCTTAATTAGTACCTCAAAGTAGGTAAAAAAGTAATGGCGATTTTTGAACATATGCAATAATTTTACGCCCTCTTACACTTCTCTGCGTACGCTGAATAGCTCACAAAAACACAGGGACGGACTGGGGCAATAGATAATTTTCTCTGAGTGACTGTAATTTTAAACTTAAAATCTTTACTTAGTCCGTAACCGTATGCTTAGATCTTTTAAACTAGGCAACGGATTTTAATGTGGTTTTCATCGGTAAGATTGAAGGAGTAATCATATTAGGTACATTATATGAATGTGATCCGGGGAAATCACCCGGTACAAGTAGTGCAAAATAAAAGTTTTTTTAATTTTGTGGGGTAATCTCAATTTCTTTCGCAAATTTACCGTTCTGGACATACAAAATGTAACGTTAGTATTATAATAATTATAAACAAACTGTATTTACGAAATATTATAAAAAATAATGTAGTAGTAACACAAAAATTGCAAGTTCGAATCCCGACTGTAACGATTAGTTTTTCTGAACTTAAGTACAGTGATTAGTCACATCGTGAGCTTTACGGTGAATGAAAACGTCGAGATACATACTGTTACGATGGAAGGTTCTGGAGGTCTTGCCGTGTGAAAGTCATGCCAAACAACAACATTTAGCCAGAAATATAGACAAAAGGAGGCAATTAAGAAAAGACGTAAACAAGTTGTTTTCGTCGCCCGGCCATTGTTCTGCGGATGCATTCACACGGCAATTCTACGAACATCTTAATGACAGTCTAGAGCCTTCCACCGATATCTAGTATATCGTGCCGGTGCCATATATAAGGCGGTATCCGATGGGCACGGGCAATCTGCTGTTAATCATCCCAACCCCCTCGTCGTATCGGCCGCCCGATACACACCCTCCCTTATTTCAAAAGTAAGACGTCCAAGACATGCCATCATCGAACCGGATGATGACATAACGGTCCTCCAGGACGCCCGACGACACACAAACAACACGACACAAAACCGACCGCTGTTCCGTCCTCGCCGGCGAGGCTCGACGCGAATAAGCCGTAACGCTACCCCCAGACTTTCGCAAGTGCCGGCCCGAGCCGAGCCAGTAGCGCAATCCCCCTCCCCCTAATAACTTAATAATAATACCAACCAGACCAGTCCAGCTCCCTTGCTCGCGAACCAGCAACGCCCTAAGCCGAGGTCCGAACCCCACAGGGGGTGCCCTTAGCTGTGTTGCTTAGCATGTAAAGTGCCTGGCTGGAGGCCTAGGTCTCGCCTTTGTCCGGTTAAGTAGCAAAAGTTCCCGGAACTCACGCTACGAGACACCACACAAAAAAAAAAAAAAAAAAAAAAAAGGGCACGGGCAGTCTGAGCGAGTTCGTTAAGTGAGTCAGTTAGTCTGAGCGAGTCAGTTTAGAGAGTTAGTTTAGTGAGTCTGAGTTAGAGTTAGTGAGTTTAGTTCAGTGCGAGTGATCACAAGTGTTTTATCGGTGACTATAGTGAGTGTTACAGTATTAGTGAAGTGTTTCAGTGCCTAGTGTTTACTGTGTTCTACTGTTACTGTGTTGTAGTGTGCACAGAGTAGAAGTGTATCAGTGTCTAGTGTTTACTGTGTTCTACTGTTACTGTGTTGTAGTGTACACAGAGTAGAAGTGTATCAGTGTCTAGTGTTTACTGTGTTCTACTGTTACTGTGTTGTAGTGTATACAGAGTAGAAGTGTTTCAGTACCTAGGGTTTACTGTGTTGTACTAGTACTGTGTTGTGGTGATCAGTGTTATAGTGAATAGAATTGTAGCGAAGTGTAAGGATTTATCGTACAAGTCTCCGGAATTATATTGTGTATAGAATAAAGTGTCGTTTAAGTATAATAACCGGCTATCATTAAATTATCCCGAACCCCAGCTCGTAACAATACATATAAGAGTAGTTCAAAGAAAAAGCGTCTCTCATAACGTATAGAAATCAAAGATATTGCGCTGGATAGAAGCATACATACACATACCATCACGCCGAGTCCCTAACGGGGTAGGCAGAAAGAATAGAGCGCCAGTTCTCTCTAGACTTACATACCTCTTTCGCTTCGCGGGTCTCTTCATTAAATTTCGTCGGTTTCGAAGAAGCCAATGGAAGGAATTGCTTCAGAGACGCCGACAAGAGCCCAACTTTTAAATGTACGATTTAGGATGAGTGTCTTAATTCACATCTGGCAACGAGGGGGTGTGAAATTAAGTAGAGGGCAACCCCAAACGCGGAGGGTAACAACAAAAGCGAGACTTATATCTGCCTATGAACGTATATAGCCGACAATTTGTTAGGCTCCTGTGTGGTCCCTCTTTACGACATGAGATCGGAAGATATGAGAAAGTATTGTATTACTCCTTTATATTATTGCAAGATACACTTCGGTATATTTATTAATATTATAAATCTTGAATCTTTATACAGGCTGTAATATTTTGTTAAATACAAAATAAATTAAAAACCTTTATACAGGTTGTGTATGAAGAGAATAATGAAAGTGGACGAAGCGAAAGTAGTATGTAAGGATCGTAGCAAGTGGAAAGAAGTGGTCTCTGCCTACCTTTTCGGGAAAGAGGCGTGACTATATGTAATGTAATGTAATATTTTGTTAAGAGAGCCGTGGTGGTCGAGTGGTTCGAGCAGTTGCCTGCGACGCAAAGGTCGCAAGTTCGAATCCCGACTGTACCAATGAGTTTTTCTAAAACTTAAGTACAGTGATTAGTCACACCACAAGCTTTACGGTGAAGGAAAACATCGAGAGGAAACCTGCATACGTCTGAGAAGAAATTCAAAAGGCGTATGTATAGTCGTGCTTGAGTAACGGCGATGGACCCGCTATCTGTCACGTTGGCACCTAATATACCTCTGGCGGAAAGTGGGTGTGTGGGTATTACCTATACACCTCTGCCTACCCCTTCGGGGACCCTTGTGGGAAGGCGGGAGGATATATATATATTTTGTTAAATACAAAGGTAAATTTACTTAGGTTTTTTTTAAATAATTATGTCAATCTCGACGAATTCCTAACATTCCTAACTCTTTGTTTTGTATACTACATACTTCTTTCGTTTCATACATATTAGCCAGTTCATCATACATGCTCGCTTATTAATATACAATCTTACAAATATTTTAAGAATGTGAAAGTTTGTAAAGGCTACTCAAGCAGACCAGAACGGCTGAACGGAATCGGATGAAATTTTGGCACAAAGATAGCTAGTTTAACGAATATATGTTATTCATTCAAGAAAAAAATACTAAATCAATTCTTCGCGTAAGAAATTGCGATGTTCACCTAGTTCAAAAGTCAGTTCACTTAAAAGTTTATAAAAAAACAATATTTGCAATAAATCGTCTTAGAGTTCAAAATCGTATAAAATGCGTTTGTGACTTGAGCCGTGTTATTTGAAACGAATCGAAGTTTTATTATGAAACATTTTATTGCTGTGATGTGCTGGCTACTCCATTAAAGTGTACAATTACACCTCCGTTTATGATGATACAATACGAGTGCCGACTCGTACCTAATCGTTGCCTATAACAGATCTTACGGTTTTATAACTTTGTCCGATGTCAATGTATTTTGAACCTTATTCACTACTTACTACATTTGGAGCTTATAAGTACCTTCTTTACGTAATGTATTTGTCACTAAAAAATATACATAATATTTATATAATTCAATCCTACTATACAAATATGTGAAGATATTTAATCCACTTTTACGCAATAACTACTGATCGGAATTGGATTAAATTTGGCAGAGTGATAGATTTTTCGCCAGAGATATATTTTAGGTGCCAATGCGACAGATGGCGAGTCCATCGCCGTTACTCAAGCACGCGTTTATACGCGTTTGAATTGCTTCTCCGACGTATGCAGGTTTCCTCTCGATGTTTTCCTTCACCGTAAAGCTCGTGGTGTGACTAATCACTGTAATTATTCAGAAAAACTCCTTGGTACAGTCGGGATTCGAACTGTACATTTCAGAAATAAAATTAGCAATTTTTGATTTCATCTTCGTATTTTGTGGTGCAAACTATGCGGTTACAAAATTACTTTCCAACAATAGAACTTAAACAACTGCTTTCCGTAGCTATTCAGTGTCGTGTAATATTATCTGTAGCCGCAGACATCATATAATCTGGTCTCTTTAATATGACACCGCTGTGTGCGAACAGTATTTTGTTCTAAATATTATTCTGTTCCTAGCATTGTCATTTACATATAAAGCGTGGATGACATTAAATCGTCTGCCAGTTTTTGTTGTTGGTTTCGAGTTTCAACGCCCTTTCTATACTCTCATAGCTCATGCTATGATATTTCTTGTTGTAGATTCGAATATAAAAAGAGATTAAATATTTAAGATTTAACTAACCTAGTTTAATCTCAAATTACGGTGAAGGAAAACATCGAAAGCATTTGAGAATAAATATTTCATAAACTTATCAGAGCTAGTGTACACAAACGTTTCCAAATACATAAGATTTTTAATTGAAACATTTAACTTTTAAGGAAGGAATAAGAAAAAGTTGTGTATTGTATAACGGGATTCTGAATAATCTTTTTTTCGACTGACAAACGGACGAAGTCAGGTAAGCGCACACAATACCTACAAGTATTGTGATAAGAACGAGTAAAGAATGAGTAACTTAAGACCATTGAAGTAAACTGTAATCTCTGACAAATAACACAAGACGTAGCCAGTAAAATGGAACTGCATTTTGAAACTACAAAAGTTAATTTACACAAATAAAAATCGTGTAGGCAATCACAAATACGCTTACCCTTTGTTCGGTCACGTAGATGGTCTGCGGCATGGACTCTGGCGTCGTAAACACGAGAACAATGGCCCGATTTTGCTGACCAGGTAGAGCAAATCTTGGCCTACACGTGAATATTATATACCTAGAACTACGATTTATGGAATGGAATATTTCATACTTGACTATTGTTAAACTGAAATATGAAAATGTTATATAATTATTATGTATATTCTCCCGCCTTCCCGCAAGGGTCCTCGAAGGTATAGGCAGAGGTGTCAAAAATCAAAAATCAAAATATTTTATTCAACGTAAGGGACACAGGGAACACTTATTGAACGTCACATATTTAATATAGACTAAAGTTACCAAAGTTACCACCGTTTCCAAGAAAAATATACCTGCCAGGAGAAGAAACAGTGTATTGGCAATACCCACTTTTCGGGATATATTTTAGGTGACTCAAGCACGACTATACATACGCCTATGAATTACTTCTCCGACCTCACCGGGGAGCTCATTCCACAGCCTGAGCGTTCGTGGAAGGAATTTCCTTTGAAACCGCACAGTGCGAGACATTATCTACCTAGACCTTATCGTATCTATACTAGTCGTATATTAAAGGTAGATATTAAAGTATGTATAAAGAGATTGTTGAACGTGGATGAAGCGAAAGGGGTATCTAAGTCTAGAGAGTACTGGGGTTCTACTCTCTCTGCCTACTCCATGTGTGATAAGGGATACTTGAATACACCCATGATGATGATCCCCGCTAAGTGCAAAGGGTATTGGTATTATTATTATTCTAAGTTGCCTGCGACACAAAGAAGGCGTGAGGATATATTATTATTATTATTCTAAGCTTCCCTCTTCTTCCAGATCCCTCTGCGAGGAGTTGAACACATGTCGTCTGGACGCGACCTGCATCGCGACGTGTTTCGTGAACAATACTAGTGGCTTCTCAGTGTACACTTCTTACTGCACTGGGTACCCACGGACTATGGAGAGGTAAGGCCTTATTGTTTGGGCCAGGCGAACTTCTATGCGATTGGTGCGATTGACCAAACATAAGGTTGAAATTCCTGTAATTTATATATATCTTCACGCCTTCCCTTAAGGGTTCCCGAAGGTGGCGGCAGAAATACATTTGCGACTATACATACGCCTTAGAATTGCTTCTCAGACGTATGCAGGTTTCCTCTCGATGTTTTCCTTCACCGTAAAGCTCGTGACTAATCACTGTACGTAAGTTCAGAAAAACTCATCGGTACAGTCGGGATTCGAAATGCGATCTTTGTGTGCAACTACTCGAACTACTCGGCCACCACGGTTAGTATAATATATATATATATAGTCACTTTATTATTTGAATATTATTATTATTTTTATTCTTTGGCATGTTTCAGATTGGCTGCGCTTGCGTCGAACGCTGAGAGTGCGCGGGAGTTTAGAGAGCGTCAGATCGCCTTGGGACACCTCCTTCCTCTAGCGTCGTACCTCCTGAAGCCTGTGCAGAGGATATTGAAGTACCACTTGTTGTTGCAGGTCTGTACAAGAATTATAGAAAGAGAGAAAAAGTTTGAACACATGAGCGACATAGACAATAAAATCTGACATTACCAACAAGATTAATTTTAAGAATTAAAACTTAAAATAAGAACAATTATAACGAAGTAAATTTAAATAATATCAATATCTTTCATTTATATAAAATTACTAACTGTCCCACCCAGCTTTGCCCGGGTAAAAATTTAAACTTTCGCAGCGCCACCTATCGAGTCCAATTGTGATGGTAGCTATCCTATCTTTTAAGTTGGATCAAACTGCACACGGTGTGCAAATTTGATTGAAATCGGTTAAGTAGCTTAGCAACCCATCGCGGACAAACAACGTGACACGTAATTTATATATATTAAGACTAGATGTGGCTCCTGGGTTTGCTCACGTCAAATTTTATTATCCACACTTACTAGCTGTCCCACCCTACTTAGCTTGGGTGAAAATATATATATTTAGGTCGCAGAAAAATGTTAGTAAGATATATTTTGTTACGTTCTCAGAATGTGGTGAAGCAATGCGCCTCAAGGGAGACTGAGTACGCGCTGCTCAAGATGACGGGGATCGCTCAGCACATCGATGACATGAAGAGGAGGCACGAGCATGCTGTCAGGGTTCAAGTATGGCAGTACCATAATATGAATTATTGATTTATATTACATGAATGTAGGTCTCGCACTGCGCAGTGCCAAAGGAGTTTCCTTCCGCGAACGCTCAGGCTGTGGAATGAGCTCCCCGTTGAGGTTTCCCTGGAGAGTACAGCATGGAGTTCTTCAAGAAGGATGTGAAAGCATTAAGCGATACCTCTGGTATTGCAAGCGTCCATAGGCGGTAACCGCTTTCCATCAGGCGGGCCACATGCTTGTTGGCCACTAATGCGGTATATATTTTTATAATAAAGTAATATATCCTCACGCCTTCCCACAAGGATCCCCGAAGGGGTAGGCAGAGGTGTATAGGTAGTACCTACCCACATACCCACCCGCCAGAAATATATTTTAGGTGTCAACGTGACTGATGGCGAGTCCGTCGCCGTTACTCAAGCATGACTCTACATACGCCTTTGAATTGCTTCTCAAACGTGTGCAGGTTTCCTTTCGATGTTTTCCTTCACCGTAAAATTCGTGGTGTAACTAATCACTGTCCTTAACTTCAAAAAAACTCATAGGTACAGTCGGGACGCGAACTTGGGATCTTTGTGTCGCAGGCAACTACTCGAACCACACGGTCACCACGGTTTTTTCACGGCAACCTTAATCACGTCCCATAACTACGTCACATAACTACTTGCAGGAGATACAATCCCTCCTCTACGGCTGGAATGGGCCAGATCTCACAACTTACGGAGAGTTGTGCGCCGAAGGGACATTCAGGTAAGGACGAGTTTCACTTCTACCCACATTGTTACAATATTGAATTCCTATATATTTTGAATTTTAATCACCGGCCCGCGCCGAGCCAGACGCGCAATTGTCACCCCTAAATATTTCAATAAAATTACCAGTCCAGCCCAGCTCCCTTGCTCGCGATCCAGCAACGCCCTAAGCCGAGGTCCGTACCCCACAAGGGGTGCCCTTAGCTGTGTTGCTTAGCACTAAAGTGCCTGGAGGCCTAGGTCTCGCCATTGTCCGGTTAAGTAGCAAAAGTAACCAGAGCTTAAAGTCGTGGGTTTTATTCCCGCTGCGGGCAGATATTTGTGTGATGAACATGGGTATTTGTACTTGAATCTTAGATGTACGATGTACTTATAAGTTATATAAATATATCTATATATGTAATGATTACTAATAATAATAATTTGTATACAGAGTGTTCGGCGCGAAGGCAATGCGTCACGCCTTCCTCTTCGACAAAATGCTGCTCGTCACTAAGAACAGGGAAGATGGGATATTGGCCTACAAGTCACATATCATGGTAAGCCATTTTACGTCTTTTTGTCTTCGTCTTAAAGTAAATTTTACCCTGTTCAAGCGGTCACAGTCGCTTATGGGCGCTTGCGACACGGGTATCGCTCAAACGCTGCCAAACTTCTGTCTATTTACAATATACTAGCGGTCCGTCCCGGCTTCGCATGGGTGGAAATTTATTATTATATGATAGAAAATATAGCCTCTGTCACTCAGGGTGAATGTAGCTTTCTAATGGTGAAAGAATATTTCAAATCGGTCCAGTAGTTTCGGAGACTATTACGTACAATACAAACAAAAAACAATCTAACTACCTGTCTCCGTAACACGATCGCAGCGCCACCTATCGGGTCCAAATGTAGATCTAAGCCGTTCTCGATTCCATCTGTTAGAATAGTTTGGAGGTAACAGATAATTGGGACTGTCAAATAACAGATAATAATTTGCAATAAAATAATATTGCGACTATAAATTGAGATGTAAGCTATCCTATCTTTCAAGTTGGATCGAACTGCACACGGTGTACCAAAAATGATTAAACTCGGTTATGTAGTTTAGGAGTCCATCGCGGACAAACAACGTGACGCGTAATTTATGTATATATTAAAATAATATGTTTGTAACTTCCAGTGTAACAATATGATGCTCGTGGAGTCGATAGCCGGAGCGCCTCTCTCGTTCCACGTGATCCCATGGGACGCGCCGCGGGCGCAGCTGACTCTCCAGGCGAGGTCGCCGCGACACAAGCGAGAATGGACCTTATTACTCAAGCGGGTGAGTACATTACGCAATGACTCATGTAAAGACGAAGTAAGTTGATTGTGCAAGACTGTTAATGTTGGAAAAGTTGATATTTTGTTGATGACGTTAATCATGGTGATATTGATGATGACGATGATGTTGATGAGGACGAGGATGTTGTTTATGACGAAGATATTGGTGATGATGATGGTGAAGGTTATGGTGATGAATGTTGGAAAAGTTGATATTTTGTTGATGACGTTGATCATGGTGATATTGATGATGTTGATGATGACGATGATGTTGATTATGATGAGGATGTTGGTGATGATGAGGACGTTGCCGACGAAGATGATGATGATGAGGATATTGACGAGGACGATGATGATGATGGTGAAGGTTATGGTGATGGTATTATTTATGAAGATGCCTTTTCAGGTTATTCTGGAGAATTACAATGCAGTTATACCATCGCACGCGAGGCAAATAGTCATGGAGCTTGGACAGAATAAAACTGATGGTGCGTACATACTTTTATTATCCTAACCGATATTATAAAATGAATGTGAGTTTGTCTGTCCTCACGTCTTTACATTTTGAATTCACGTTGACTACAGGTCTTTCAGGACTACTCCTTGCCATGTCCTATTTACCCTGGAATACCTTTTATCCCTCCAAACGATTCCCTTAAAATAGTTAGATACATAGCTTCTGAAGCTTTTGAGTGCGAGTAACTACATGGAAGCAGTTTCATCCTCATTACATTTATATATTTGTCTTACTTGTTTTAAACTTACTAGTCTTAGATCGTGTTATCTATTAACTATAATGTCTTTGTTCTAGACGATATGATAGCAGAGAAGTCCCACAACTTAATAACACAAGCGTCAATGCGGAAACAGCTCTCGGCACCTGAATACTTAGAGAAGCGCAAACTTGAGAGGGAACGGAGAAAATCTTTCGAGAACGGCACTCGTGGGCGTCTCAAGAAGCCTAATAGAAAGTACACTGTGCCTTTTTCAAGAACAGACGACAATCCGGACTGCGACTGCCCCCAAGTATCGAGCGAGAAGGGTATCGATTACACCTGCGATATTTGCTACGTCGACCTTTGCTCAAATTGCGAAATTGAACTCTCAAAGGATAAGAATAGACTCGAAAATTGTATTTGTCAACACGACGATCACGAATTGACAGGCGACAAGTGTCCTGAGTGCGATAGATCGCTGCATTTCATTGACGCCGGGAGCGCTGAACATTTGGAACGGAAGCAGTCGAATGCGTGCAAATGTTCGGACTTTAATTCGTCGCAGGAAAGTTTTGGCAAAGAATTTAGCGGGTCTCTTAACAAAACTAGAGGCTATCATTCTTCTGACAACATTATTGGATACACAGACAATTGTAACAGTAAAGAGGATATAAGTGACACAAATAATTATCTGTCAAGTTTTAGAAATGTTCATAAAACTTGTTTGAAGTGCGATAAAATTAAGGAAAATATTGTCGTTACTGACTCCGCGAGCACATTACACAGAAGAAAATCGAGATGTAACGACGGCGAGAAGCATAGAAGTGACACGTTTAGATCCAAATCCAAGGATGACCCACACAGATCAAAACTATCTAGAATAGGTACATGGAGACGGAAATCAGAACCTGGTTTGCAGCAAAATATCAATGGAACGTTGAAAAGGCCTCAGGACAGCGATAGTGAGAGAAATGAAGGAAGAGGTTTTGAGAAGATTGAGTTCGAATGCCGTCATTGTGGATCAAACAAAATCACGGGAAAATTGCGATCGAGCGACGGCACAGTAATATCCGACCCAGAATCAGACGTCAGGAAAAGGATGAGTGCTGTAAAGCCTAGTGTAGAGATACGAATGTACAATACGAAAAACATACCAAAGAAAATATCTAAGATAAAGAAGAACAGAGCCAAGGGATTACGTCTTGGTTCTGACACTACCGCTAAATTCTACGCTGACTTCTCTACTGACGTTTCAACCGAAAACATTCTCCACATTACGGAATCCAATGACAGCTTAAACGTCGACAAACCTAAAACTAACGATCTAATTCCAGTTTTACCAGAAAAGATCAGTAAAGACGATGATATCGATGAAGAAACATACAAAAAACTTATAGAAAAGACGGATTCATTTAAGAAAAATGAATTGGAGAAAGTTAAGTACTTGAACAAACAAAAGGTGATCAGTGAAGGGTCTGAGGTAGACGATAAAACAAATGAGGGTGAAACAAAACAGGACGTACAAGAAAGTGGTGAAGATACTGAACAACCTTTGGAACAAATAATATCACAGTTATTGCTGCAGAATCGCGAGTTCCAGAAGTTGCTAAAGAAGCAGCAGCTAAGGAACAGCGCTCAGAGAAGGCACCAAAGACTTTTGAAATCTCACTCAAATCCCGACCAAGTAATTTTAGCAAAAAATTTCGACTCGTTGAAACTAAAACCTAAATTCACCAGGCAAACGTCTGAAAACTTAGATCTTAACACAAAAGTCGAACAAGAGGATGATAAACTAAATCCCGATACTGAAATGAGAAGTACTTCAGAGGACGATCACATTTACGAAACTCTTAGGATTGATAAAAGGGGAGATGAAAACCTACACGATTTGGATACCAAAAGCAAAGTAATACAACACAACATAGTAGCTAGACCAAAAAGACTGCCTACACCACCGAAATCTTCTCAATATGTACCGGAAGTTATTAAACTCAGTCCGGAATCTGATTACGTGTACTTGTCTTTTGAAAAACTAAAACAGATGCAAGACCTGGACGGAATTTATGATGTGCCAGTTAAATCTCCTGAAAAAGTTGAAAAGCGAGTATCTAACGATTATTACGTCGCTATGGAGAATAAGCAACTGGAAACTGATGACAATATATACGATGATGTTTTAGAAGTATTGAGACGCCGGAAGGAAGTACCGAGTACTCAACCAAGCGACTATTTACCTATGAGCCCCGATCAACAAAGTCCAAATACACCTGAAATTTGGTTGAGCAGACAGAAGGAGCATTTCAACGTATCCAGGGATAGAAAATCCGGGTCTTTGCCCAGAAGTTTCCAAGTTGTTACTGGCAATAGCCATGAAGAAAGTAATCTCAGTTCGTTCAAATGTAAACCTAACGGCAATAGTAAGACGTATCTTAATCGCGATGGCAAAGTCATGAGTTCAGACAGACCTTTCACAATTGCATCCGATCAGAGTGAGATAAGCTACGACGATGTAGAAAACTACATGAGCGAAGGTGACATATTGAAATTCAACAAAAAGTCTAAATCCCATGAGACTGATTTCGACCAGAGTATTAGTCAGTCGACTTTAGAATTGGAAGAAGAAATAGATAGGTGTTACAAAAATAATTTTGAAGAAATAAATTTGGATAAAAATAAGAATGAAAGCATATTGACTACATCACAGCCTAATCTTACCATTTCTGTAACATCTTCATGTGAGGTGCTACCTTTAGAACGAAGCGATGACAAAACTGACGTTGAAGTTATACACCCTGAGCATAAGATTTATAAGCCAACAAGTAACATGCTGTCTTTGAAGAATGTACTCAGTCGCTTTAAGAATCGAAGCCCTAATAAAAACGACGATACGGAAAATGCTAATGACCAAAGTAGTCCTGATAGTGGTAAATCCAACCAGAAGAGTCCATCTAACGAAAAACGATCCGCTTTGAATCCTAGAAGTTATTCTAAAAACTTACTTCAAAGATTCAGAAGTATTATTGGTGATGAACACACAGACGCTAATGTTAATAATGAAGCGTCTGCTCAAGTAAACCCTACTGAAGATAATCAGAGCAATGATAATAAAGATGAAATAAAAGTAGTCATCACTTCCACACAAAGTCTTACGACTTCTTCTACAGTGTATACGATCAATAATGATTTGCTAAGCAAAAGTGTTTGCGAACAGTCTACTTTGACTGAGAGTCAACACGAGAAGAACAACATTGAGGCCTTATTCTATAGTTGTGATAATATTAATCAGAAACAAGATTTCAGACCAAGTTACGAGAAAAGTGTTAGCACAAATACGAGTATATCCAGCTCAATAGGATCACCGCACAAATCAAACAATAGTTCCTATCAAAACTTGAACAAATTGCCTATTTACATGCAAGGTAGCAAGCTTTTGGGCGCTAGAATTGCACAGTCTGATTATGTAGACCCAGCGACGCTAGCTAGTGAAAGAGCTGCTCTTAAGAACGTCAACGTACTTATTAACAAAAATGCAATTCGACCTGATAGTTTATTTTCTAACTCATCATTTGTGACGTCATCCAGTGAAGGTACTTATCAAGAAACCCACAAAAACGTAAATGCAACTGCTGATCCAATGGAAAAGTTACTAGAATCACCATCACAAATTATTTCAGACCAAAGTTTCTATGAGAAATCGTTTGAGAAAATAGAACACGTCACAGATGAGGACGTCTTTAGAGATTCCGCCGTCTATTCGGATCAAGAGGATGTTGCAGATACTAAAGATGTTGTTAAAGGCAAAGTTAATAACAAAACAGTTACAAGAGCCGACAGTTTGAAGCATAAACCATCATTTAAAGCACACAAAATCAGTGTAACTGCAAGTGTCAATGAAAAAGTGAACTTACAAACACGTATTACGGTAGCCACGAGTAAAATATCGACTGTGGAACATTTGAAAATGAACGAACAAAAATCCAAAAAGTCTGATGACGTTGTAAAAACGAAAGTGGCACCGCCAGTACCCGTCAAACCTAAACTTACTAGAATACCCACTACGGGGGTCCAAACTAACATGGTAAATAAGAGTGGTCTAGGAAAAAGTTTCGACAGTTCCACGCTGTCTTCATCATCAGAATCAGTGAATATGAGAACAATAAAGAGAAACGCAAATTACAAAGAAACGTTCACAAGATCTGAATCGACGCCAGTTAACGATAGAGCAAGAGACATCAAGGAGAAAAGGCAAATAGTCGAGAAAGGAGAAGTTATAACAGAATCTGAAAACAAATTATCGGCAGGCAACATTCAAATAAAGAGACTCAGCTTTGAAAGGACAAGTCTCGATTCAGCCATTAGGAAGAAAGCGAACGAAACCAAAAGGTCCTCGATGGAACCTCCGAAATTATCGAGCAATTCCAGTAAATCTGTTCAGGAGAGGCGAATGGAAATAGAAATGCTGTCGAAATGTCAAAATTCCAGTGTCAAGAAGCCAATTGTCAAACTTAAGACTATTACGACAAAAGCAGCAACATTTGAAATGAGCGGCGAAATTAAAAGAGATATTATTGCTGGCAATAGTTCCGAAAAATCAAACATTCCGTTGAACAAAACTAGTGTTCAAGAAACAGAGGCTGAGATGAAGGGAAGCTGGGTGAAACAAGTTGTTAATAAATTTCAATAGGTCACTTATACTGTGCATTTAAGGCTAATGATTGGTGAGGTTAATCTGAATTAAAAATTAACTTTTAACTAGATTCAATTAACCGAGTGAATGCTTGTGGTTAAGATAAATTCCGTCTGTTTTTGTACTCAAACTTTTTTATAATATTTAAGTAAAATAAACTATCTTTAAGAATTGTCAATAACTCTCATAAAGTTTGAACACCTCAGAGCTTTGATACTTCGTGCCATGTTCATATTTTGAAAACACAATGTATATTTGTTCGCGCACAGAATATATATAAAAAAAACGCAAGATACAGATCTGTTTAAAGCTTATTTTATTACGTATATTTGATGTATCTGTGTAAAAAGTGCCATTTCGAAATTAAACATCTAATTATTGTATCGAATGATCTTATTTTGTGTGCAATCGAAGGGATCTACTTAAATATATTTATTTATCTTTAATCATTAGTTTTTGTTGTGTAGTACTAACACCAAATAGTAGAAATATTGTTTTTAGTATTATTTTTTTACTAATGAATTTTATATAATCTCAGCTGATTATTTCTTCTATTTTAAGTAAAATACTTTTGAAAATGTCTATTGTTTTATTTGCACTCAACCGTTAGAAAATTCCTTCAGGGCTGAAGAAACTCATTTCGCCAGAAAATATATTTTAGGTGCCAACGTGACTAATGAGGAGTCATCACTGACTGATTGATTGATGACTGATGATGATGATGATGATGACTCACTGATTGATGACTGATGATGACTTTGAATTACCTCTCCAACTTGCATACGATACGTATTACTCAAACGTAATACCCACATGGTTAAGCCTTAGTTACTAAATACCTCGGTATTTTGTTGGAGTTGCCAGCAAAATCAATATTTCAGATTTAACCCCATATTTTACTCATCTTAAACACGCTTAGTGAAAACATTCCACGAATTATTGCAGTGAAGAAAAGCAACATGAAACCTACATAGGTTTAGGGAGATAGTCGTACGTAAAATCAATTTGTATGTTCGCACCAAAATATTTTTTCTTTTATGTTTACACCTCTCCCTATTATTTTTTTTATTTTATGTATTTCATCGGTGATCCTTATGGGGGTATGCGTAGATATACAATTATTACTATAAATCATAAGGGGCATCCACTAACGACGTGAGGTAACTTTGTTCATTATCCGTCCTCCCATCGCCCTATAGTGAGGTGTCGTGTGATTTTGTCCGACCCCGTTGCTATCTCGCCCCTAATCTCCTTTTCCATCCCATTCTAGTGAAAGAAGAAACTTCCGCACACTCCGTGTATAAATATAAGTAGGATATATTTATAAAGTTACCAGTGATGAAATCTGGAAAGCTGTCATAGACATTACGCTACCTATTGCAGGTGAAGTACCCCCGTGGCTACCCGTGCCTTGGCACAAAGATCGCATGTCGGCTGGTCGTTATACCCTCTGCCGTAAGACGTAAGCTTCGCACGACACTGTTAACTACACGGAGCAATAAACGAGGAGACGACACGATTCCTTTGTTTTCGTGTACCTAAAGGAGCTTAGAGTTGGCATGCGCGATACTCCTGGTGGTACAAGCGTCCGCTGGCGGCGGTAAAACTTTAAGCTAGCTAAAATTCAACTAGATGAATTATGAATGCGACAGTTTGTGAGGACGTCCTTCGCGCAAAAACTACTGAACAGAACTGGATGCAATTTGGCACAGAGAAACAATATCAAAAATATGTGATATTATAATTTTTTTTTTATTTAATCATGTTTTTTTTTAATTTACGTAGACACCGCGGGGCACAGCTCATTGGTCTACAATGAAGTAAAACATCGAGAGGAAACCTGCATACGTTTGAGAAGAAATTCAAAGGCGTATGTATAGACGTGCTTGAGTAACGTACGTGTGACTAATCACAGTACTTAAGTTCAAAACCGCATGTCTGGGTGTATTACACCTCTTCCTAATCAGTTCAGCGGGTCTCGAATTTGCAATCTCTGTGCTGCAGGCAGCTACTCGAATCACTTGGCCAGCACGGCTCTTCTCTCTTTATTATATTCGTAGGATAATTGTATGTATAGTATAAAATTATATTGTTACTAAATGTCCCGCCCAGCTTCGCCCGGGTGAAAAGTTAAACTTCCTGAAACACGATCGCAGTGCCACCTATCGGGTCCAATTGTGATGTAAGCTATCCTATCTTTTAAGTTGGATCAAACTGCACACGGTGTGCAAATTTGATTGAAATCGGTTTAGTAGTTTAGGAGCCCATCGCGGACAAACAACGTGACACGTAATTTATATATATTAAGAAAAATTTAAAATTATATTGGTATATACAGATGTCAGTGGTAGCGATCGCGTGTCTACCATCCCCGTGGTAAGACACGCGAGACACGGCCTGTCGCCCAGTACAGGAGCTGGGGGCCGCATGTATACTGTCATTGTAGGGTTTATGGCAGTGGCGTGACACTATCTGAGGCTCGTGAAAAATTAAACCGTAAACCCTTCACTAATTTATACACAAAAATTATTGGCATTTTTATTTATATCAATTAAAAAACTAAATAAAAAAATTGTGTTGGTACTTTTTATATATATATATATATATATCCTCACACCTTCCCACAAGGGTCCCCGAAGGGGTAGGCAGAGTTCCGCCTGAGATATATTTTAGGTGCCAACATGACAGATGGATAGTGTTAGATGTTCATACGAGACGTTAATTAAATATGATTATTTTATTTAGATTAATACTCACCCATAATATTCGCCTTTTATTGTATGAACTTAGAATAACTAATTGTAGTTTGAGACTTTAAATTATATTTCATGAACAGATGAGCCATCTAATCCTAGTTCCAGCTCCTGGTCTACATTGTCCTGAAGAAAACTTTTCCGTCAAAACGAATCCGATATATCGATGCGATTTACGTGCACGAAAGAGACAAAATACAGGAAACACAAAAAATGTTCATTCGAAAATTCATTCCTTTTGCGTCATCGTACGACTCGGGCCGTCATTCGCTATGGGTTCTTAATTTGAAAATTCAAATTCGAATTTAGAATTACACAAATTGCATTATATACACCCAGTTGCAACTCGCTTAAAAATTTTGCTTCGAGTGTTTTAATTACATAGTAGGGGTTGGTCTGAAGGCAAGGGTCTTGATTGGCTGGCGATGGGTTCAACTAGTTACGTGACCAAGTCCAAATCAGGCGGGAATCGCGTGAAGAGCGGCTCGAGTGCGGGATCAGATAAAGAGATGAACGGGAAACTGCGACGGAATAAAATCAGGTGAAGGAATTTTAATTAAAAAGTATTCATAAGCTTTGCTTTAATATAACTACAACTCTAACACGCTTCTATTGTAATAATACGAGAAAATAATTAAAAACAATAAGGAGTGATTTAAGGATTATGGAGCTACCGCGGTTTCTTATTTTCTTTTTTTTATAAATTCATTACTTATACCATCTGTCTGTCTGCCAGCTGTTTGAATAAATGTGCTACTGAATAGATTTTAGAAAGATATCTTATTATATTTTGACATAAAATAATTCCTACCCACTGTGGTAATTAATTTAAATATTTTTTATTTCATTAAATTTTGTCAACATTATTGTGATTATTTTCAAACCATGGAATTATTTTTGATTTATTTGATTATGGATTTTGTTTATTATTTGAGAAATATATTATATCGATAGTTCATATAAATAACTACGTAACAAACAGGAACTGAAAAAGCCGTGGTTACTGAGTGGTTCGAATAGTTTTTAGCCTGCAACGCAAATATTGCAAGTTCGAATCCCAACTCTACGGATGAGTTTCTCTGAACTTAAGTACAGATTAGCCACACCACGAGCTTTACGGTGAAGGAAAACATCGAGAGGAAACCTGCGAGAAGAGATTCAAAGGCACTGCTTGAGCAACGGCGATAGACTCGCCATCTGTCACCTAAAACATATCACTTGCGGAAAGTGGGGGTGTGGCTACCTACACAAAGGTGTACGTGGCAGATGGCGAGTCCGTCGCCGCTACTCAACCACGACTATACATATGCCTTTGTATTTCTTCACAAACGTATGCAGTTCGCTTGTTTCAAAATGTCGGGATTCGAACTTGTAATCTTTGTGTCGCAGGTAACTAACTACTCGGCCACCACGGCTTGATTAACACTTCAGTTATTTTTGGATAATATCGATAGCGCTTTAGTTACTTAAATTAATTTAATAAAAAATATGTTTTCTTATATATACCTGCTTGCATCGTATTGGTCGGTTGTCAAGTGCGTTCCGTTTACGTCAACAACGGTTACTATGGACACTGCGATTCGTGTTTAATCGATATTCCAAATATGAAAAATCCCACACTCATTCACGGCGCAATGCGCATCACTAGTGGAGTATTCGAAGTTCAAAATTTTATTTAATTTTCTTTTTTGTTTACTTTTTAAAAATGCGGTTGCTTTGTTAACTTAGGAATTGATTTTTAAATTATGTATTATTCCCATTATGTGTGTAGACGACCGTTCAAAATGACCGACTATGGGTTGAAGAGGGTGCCGGATTACACGGAGCTGGCGTACAAGGAGGCTGTGTCCAAGCTGAGATATTTCATGTCTGGAAATTATGCGCCGAGCGTAAGTACTAAGAACAACGCATTTAATATTCATTTCCTAAATCAAAATTCTAAATATTCAAAATTACTGTATAGGATTTTTTTACTAATTACGTTTATAGAATTCTACAGATAATCAATAAGATTGAGCTTTTCCTCTCGATGTTTTTCTTCACCGTAAAGCTCGTGGTGTGACTAATCGCTGTACTTAAGTTTTTTTTTTATACCACTTGGGTGGCAAACAAGCATGCGGTCCGTCTGATGGTAAGCGGTTACCGCCGCCTAAAGTTCAGAAAAACTCATTGGTACAGTCGGGATTCGAACTTGCGACCTTTGCTTTTTTTTAATTTTTTCGTACGTAAATTTAATATATACATAGTACTCAAAGATGGGTGTCACCTCTCAGGTTCGCAGCTATGTAGGCTCAGCATCAATAAAAAACTTGGACGAATCTGATGGTGACGTGGACAAGAAGTACTCCACGTACAACAACCTGGCCGACTACAAGCCGCGGCCAAGACTCACGGCCAAGTACACGACGCTGTATGCAGACAGCCTCAATAACTATAAGCCACCGACCATCACACACCGTATGTATCGTTAGGATAAATGAATTCTACCACCGCACCTCTCGCCATCGACGGGGAATTCATCTTGGAACCACAAAGGTCTCGCACTGCGCGGTTCCATGAATGTGGAGTTCCAGGCTGTGGAATGAGCTCCCGTTGAGGTTTTCCCTGGAGAGTACAGCATGGAGTTCTTCAAGAAGGGTGTGAAAAGATTCCTGCAGGGTCGGTAACGTGCGAGTGATACCCCTGGTGTTGCAAGCGTCTATAGGCGGCGGTAATCTCTTACCATCAGGCGGATCGCATGCTTGTTTGCCACCCTTGTGGTAAAAAAAAAAGAGTTAGCCGTGGTGGCCGAGTTCGGGTAGTCACGTGGAACACAATGATTGCAAGTTCTAATCCCGACTGTACCAATGAGTTTTTGTCAACAGTCATTAGTCACACTACGAGAGTTACGGTTAAGGTAAACAACGAGAGGAAACTTGTATACGTTTGAAATTCATTGACGTATAGGTAGATGTAGTTTCGCCATGTATCACGTTCGGTAAAAAGTGGATGAGGTGTGGCTAGTCCACCCCTACCTACCCCTTCATAAGGCGTGAAGATATAATAATAATAATGTTACATTAGTAATATCGTCACACCTCCCCACAAGGACCCCCGAAAGGCCTACCTCTTCGGAGATCCTTAGGTGAGGTGTAGGTAGGAGGAGGTCGGAGGTAGAGGTGTATAGGTAATACCCACACACCCACTTTCCGCCAGTGATATATTTTAGGTGCCAACGTGACAGATGGCGAGATCATCGCCGTTACTCACTCACGACTATACATACGCTTTTGAATTGCTTCTCAGACGTGTGGTCATCAAAATGTGGTGTGGCTTATCACTGTACTTAAGTTCGAAACCCGACTGTACCAATGAAAACTCATTGGTACAGTCTAAACTTGCGATCTTTGTGCCGCAACCACCCGGTCACCACATTAGTATAGATACGCATATAGATACATATTGTGTATTCTCAGAACCTCCGACCGTCACAGCGCCGGCGGCAGAGGTCTCGGGAGGAACCAACCCTGACGTGGTGAACTTCATACAGAAACAGGAGGAGTATATAGAGCAACTGGAGCGAGAGAGCCAGTACTGCCGGGTAATCATACATACCATACATACATGTCATCCGAATCCATACAAAACTGTTTCGCTGCACTCATTGGTATATCAGGTTATCACGCAACTCTTTATTTCGGTCTACCTATCTATCAGGCACACGCACACACACACACACACAACACACAGTATTATTTTGAAATGTATGTTGTATTAATTTATTAGTCTGTAACATTAAGTACTTACATGTTCTCTGTTGTTCTATGTTACAATTCGCGACACAGTGTTTAACTTCTGCGGATGTCATCGGTACGTTTATTTTTGTGCCAAAATAATACTACCAAATGTTTATTTATTATTTATTGTTATTATTTTATCTGTATAAATATAAATCAATGTAGGATGTTTCTTTCCTATTCTTTTTATCTACTTATCGCATAGGATCATAGAAGCCTTCTCTGCACGCACAAACAATTCTTACAATATTCTTACCTAATGATGTGCAATTAATTTTTGTGCGGCTGAATCCACGGGGCGCTGCTAGTTAATAAATAATCTATACTTCTATATATATATAAAAATGAACCGGTTTAAATCAAAATTTTCTGTGTCTTCAACTGAATTCAAGAATGGTTTAGATTCACAATTGGATAAGTAGCGCTGCGATCGTGTTTCAGGAAATAATTTTTTACACTCGGGCGAAGCTGGGCGGGACAACAAGTACATACTCTCATATATAATCTTCACGCCGAGTCCCTAACGGGATAGTCAGAGAGTATAGAGCGTCAGGTCTCTCTAGACAACTAGTGTATACATATATATATATATAAATATCGTATATATATATATATATATATATATAGTGGGTGTGTGGGTACCCATTCGGGGACCCTTGTGGGAAGGCGTGAGGATATATTATTATTATTATTATATATATATAATTTCCACAAACAGGATGAACTGAACAATCTCTTAGGCAAAGTGAAAGAAGTAATATCGGAGAATGAAAACTTACACGAGGCACAGAAGAACAGGCTGATCTCTCGAATGTTCCACTCGTACAACGGGGGCTCCGAGACTGACGAGCTGGACGAGTTGGCTGACAGCACCGGGCTGGACAGTGACAACAAGGTGAGAACTATTTTTTTTCTTTTTTATTTACGCCTCTTTTTACGTTTACGCCTCACGCCTTCCCATAAGGGTCCCCGAAGGTGTAGGCAGAGGTGTATAAGTAATACCCACACATCCACTTTCCGCCAGAGCTATATTAGGTGCCAACGTGATAGATGGCGAGTCCATCGCCGTTACTCAAGCACGACTATACATACGTCTTTGAATTAACTCATACTTAATATTATTCACTATTAAACGACATTTGACATATATTCCTTAATATACACATTTTTCAGATAATCCTTACCAATTATAAACTTGCAAGTTTGATGAAAAGTGTATTTTGTTTTTTAATGCTTATGCACGGAGGTACAAGCCTCTTTTCGCTAGTTTTCCAACTCAATTAAATATATAAAAAAATAATTAAAAATAAATGCCTTGAAATGAAGTGTCGTGGCGGCCGAGTGGTGCGAGTACCCTGCAAATATATCTGCGGCGAAATGTAGGTGTGAAGGTATTACAAACCTCTGCCTACCCTTCCAGGACCTTTCTGGGAAGTCGTGAAGGCATAAATATCTTAAATCATGTATCACAAGCGGGATGGAGAATATATCGCCCAAAGAATCAGTTTCATTCAGCCACTTTTGCCTTTTTACCGCGAGTAATCGACTTAAAGTAAATATAATTTATTTGTGATTAGTTTTACTTCTGTAACATTTAAATATTGTTAATTAAAGTGTTTTCACACGGTATCAGGTCACCCCATTGAAATCACGCAAGGCAAAGTCTCGCTCGACCAGGCTCGAAGGACCAAACATCATGTTTGAGTCACGTATATCTGAGCTTGAGGCTCAGTTGACTCAAGCAAAAATAGACTTGAAAAAAGTACAGGTAAAGTATAAAAAAGTTATGTTTTTGTATGGAACAGAAGTGAAGTGAATGGACGGTAAAGAGAAAAAAGGTGACGATATGAAAAGAATTTTTCACAGATGTGATCTTATTCTACAGTTTTGCTTGTGCAAAAGTCAAGGTCTAGCTTCTTCGACAAAATCCCATTCAGTTCGCGCACAACTTTTGTATGGCAATAACATCAGGTACGGAAAAGTTATATCATTGCCATTTGAAAGGGATTTTTTCCAGGGGGACAGGAATGCTCTGTGTTTATCGTTTGTGCAAAATAACAAATATAGCAACATGTTTTTTTATAAATAATAATATATCCTCACGCCTTCCCACAAGGGTCCCCGAAGGGGTAGGCAGGGGTGTATAGGTAATAACCACCCACCCACTTTCCGCCAGAGGTATATTAGGTGCCAACGTGACAGATGGCGAGTCCATCGCCGTTACTCAAGCACGACTATACATACGCCTTTGAATTGCTTCTCAGACGTATGCAGGTTTCCTCTCAATGTTTTCCTTCACCGTAAAGCTCGTGGTGTGACTAATCACTGTACTGTTTTTTTAGGATGAAAATAACGAGAACAAGCGCAAGTTGGCCTCTGGACTCGTTGATTCAACGTGTCTTGACGGCTTCAAGCGACAGATCGACAATTTGCAGCGGTTTGTAACATATATTAATACAAGGCAGGCATCTTTACGCTTACTATCTCTTTGGCTTCCTTTACATTCGTCAGAATCTTCGAAGATAGCATCAAGAGTACCAACTCTTGATGCTCCTTTTTTACTGTACCATATAGATAGAATATGTTCGTAACCTTGATTACTTACATACATATACATACATATCATCACGCCGAGTCCCTAACGGGGTAGGCAGAGAGTAGAGAGCGCCAGTTCTCTCTAGACTTACATACCTCTTTCGGTTCGTTCACATTCATCAGTCTCTTCATATATGCTCGTCGGTTTCCAGTACCTCTTGACGTTATATAATAGTTATGTTTTTATAAAAAATATATTTTTACAAAATATAAGAAGGTTTTTAACAACTGGCAACAATCAGTTCAAATTCAGTTCAATCGATTTTTTTCAAGTATGAAAAAAATCAATTTACTTCAAATGGCTAATTCTATTTTGAATTTTGTCTCAAAAAAATTCATAATTGCAGAGACAAAGCAGCGTTAGAAATGCAGATCTCAAAGTTGAAGCTGAGCCTGGAGCAGCGCGAGGAGGACGGCAAGTATAAGCGGGGCTCTGACGTCATGGAGCATCAGCTAAGAGAGGAGAGGAACAATTTGGAGGCCGAGATACGGAGGCTGAAGGTAACGTTACAATCGAACATGAGAACCGGGTGATAGACCTTTTTCTGTCTGTGTGTGTCGATAAAGCGCAGTTTAATATATAAATGTAATCATAAGTAACAGCATTATTGTTTGGTAAAGGCTAGAACCTAGTAAAAACTAGCTCAAGGTGACAATGATGAACCAAGTTCATTAAATAACCGATATAATTGCCTGACTCTTTTATGCAAATATTTACTAAACCTACATAGATTTATTATTGGCAGATACGTTCAAATGAAAGAACAATTGGAGCTAAAAGTTGCTGTCATTCCACATTAGGTATATCTTTTAGGTGAGAGTGTCACAGAAAAAACTGTTGATTTAATCTCGTAGATATACAAGTTAGGAAACCAAAAAACTTGAACATGAAATAAAAACAAGCATACATACACATACACATACATACATATAAATATCATCACAGGGTAGATACATAAGATGTATATAGTAATATATGGTTTAAATTGCATGAGTACAGGATGACCTCGCCAAAGAGCGCAACAAAGTGAGGGAGCTAGCCGGTGAGGGAGCGCGACGAGCTATACAAGAGCGCAGTGCCGCAGAACAACGGTATAACGCGCACTTCGATGAGTTGCAACACGACCTAGGTGCTCAGTATGACAATGTAGCCAAACTGCAGGTTAGTAATACTGTTTGTAGTTTTGTATAGTAATAAAAAATAATAACGACCTATTGTCGGGCCCTGTTCTCCCATATTTAAGTACTAATGCTGTAACATAATAATATTGTTATTGTATACCAAATAATTTGAAAAGAGCAAATATGGAGTTTCTTCCATGGAAACGACCAACCCGAACCGTGGACATTTTACGACGTTTTATGAGTGCCCATCTAGGCCTATGTGAACTAAATATTTTGACTTGATTTGTCTTTGCGAATGGCAATGGTTTGAGATATATATTTCTATAGAAGCTGTTATTAATATATGAAGTTACATTGGACTAAATCAAGTCCAATTTCATTGATAATGAGATCACAGATACGATGATGGAGGTTAAAAGCGTTCATGCCATCTGTTTAGCTAAACATTTTGCTGAAAAAAAATCATATTATATTAAAATATCATCGAAGTAAAACACTGCAATAATAATAAAAGCTAACCAGTTTCCAGCTTTTTGTTTTTCACCCAATTTTCCGGTACATAGGTTCTAGATCTAGGGACAATAATTATTTCTGACTGGTACCCAGGTTGTCTTTAATGTAAATAAATAGATTTATTTGTATTTTTGTATATTCACTAGCTGGATCTAGAGCGTCAGCGTCGCGAGGAGAATGATTTGAAACGGGAGCTTTCGATGAAAAACTCGGCCATTGAGGAGCTCAAAATGGAATTGAAGAATAAGAGTTGTAAGGATATTCTACATTGTAATTTTTTAAATCTCTCAACAGACTGTTTTTGCTCTTTGTAATTATCACGTCTCAACATATCTTGGTATCGGTATTATTGTGACAATTATAGGGTCAGTAAATGGATAGTAAATTTCAAATAAATCGTAAATTCTAAGACGACGAGGGGCTTTTTCGTCCATCAATCTTTGGGATCAAAAGATACATGTCGCGTGATACTACTAAAGAGTATTTATTATTCCTTCCTAATATATTATAACCTTTTTCCAATCGTTATTCCAACGAAACTAATTTTTAATACATGCGAAAGTTTGTGAGGACGTTTGTTCCACTAACTAATGCATGGAATTAGATAAAATTTGCCCTGAGATCTATTATAAGCTTGTTTAACACAAAGTACAAATTTCAGTTCAAAGAAAATTCCAAAAAGAACAAAATACATTTTTACACAGCACAGAACGGAACTGAACACAGAACACAGCTAGTAATTTGATATTCACCCGATAATATGAAATCTTCTAGCGTCTCTACAAGCTGATCTGGCTCAGGCTCACGCTGAGAAGGCGTCTCTTGATGAAGAACTTGCCAGTGCCCGTCTGGCCATCGAGCGACACCAACGCCAAGCTAAACATGAGACTAATCGTCTTAATTCTGAGGTATTAACTGGATTATGCCTTAAGGCACTGCCAACGGAGAACGAATACATAATAATATGATCTTACAGCTAAAAGCCAACACGTGCATACCTTAAAATTATATACTAAAAACAATTTGAGACATAAATTACAAAGTTTAAAACAAATTGGTCACGCAATCAACATGCAAAATGTAGATCTAAATCATACAACAATATATGTTTTGTATATTCAGGAAGAGTGAGGAATAAGATTCATATTGATTCAAAATTACATACATACATTATCATCACGCCGAGTCTTAAACAGGGTAGGCATTGATGATAATAGAGCGCCAGTTCTCTCTAGGCTTCCATACCTCTTTAGTTTTGTCCACATTCATCACTATATTCATACATGCTCGTCGATTTCGAGTAGCTTGATCAATATAAATATTTGTTAACCCGTTTACAGATACAATCTCTCCGTCAACGCTTGGATCGAGCTGATGCTGACCTAGTGCACTCACGCCGGGAGAATCTGCGCTTATCAGAGCAAATTGCAAATTTGGAGAAAGAGGTAACATTTATAGAATTTTCTTATAACTATAATGAAATCCATTAAGATTTAACACGACATAGATCATAAAAGCTATTTAAGTGTTTTTTTAAACATTATTTTTTTAATTACTGACTCTTAGCATGCGCCTGCGCATTGTTACACAGCTGCCAATAGCGACATTCAATAGTTTCATGCCTCGAATTTGGATATCGAATAGAGGTTCAAATTCAACTATAGCGCTTTATTCCCAGATGAACATGAAGACGCTAACCCCAATATCTCCAGAAAAGAATAAGAAAGAGAGGGAACTATCCACGATGCTCGAGTCGATGGAGAATAAGCATGGTACGTAATACATTAATAAGGGCACTCTCAGACTCAGCTGTAGGCAACGGGAAATTCCCATATGGGTAAACTATTGATGTTTTGAAAGACACTTTTTTCTGTTCAACATTACTCTCGTACAAATTCAAAACATTCATATTTTACCCTTTCATTTATTGTGCTTGCATGTACTCTAATAGCGTATGAAAGGGCTTATTCTTTCGGAACTCTCAATAGTTTATTCATCAGATTGTTTATTAAGGTACCTACAACAAAACAGTCGGGGAATCCACCACATAACACTAGAATTTTCGACCAACAAGTGTTAGAACTATAGTTCGAGCTTAAACCAAGAATATTTGGTTCCACAGCTAAAACGGTGGCTGAGTTGGAGTCCATGATACAATCACAAAACAGTCTGATGGAGAAACTCACCGGCGAATGTCGTTTGCTCACAGACAAGCTCGACGACGCAAGTCGTAGGCACAAGTACGAATAATATTCAAATTTAATAGCATGACGATAAGATTCACTATTATTTAACTTTCATTACTTTTAATTAACCTGCACAACAAATCATTCGAATTTAACAAAATTATCATTACCCATTTAAAACAAAAAATATATATATCCTAACGTCGTACTGTGTTTTCATTGGTGGCAGGCAGAGCGCAGAGTCGCAGCCGTGCAGACGAACCAATCAGAACACAGTGCGACTGCGAGACTTCCCGCAACCTACCAGTAGGGAACCGCCGGTCTTCCAAGCGCCGCTCAGGAAGAGAGTCCGATTCGTCGAATAAGTACGCGCCAATCATAGTTGGCCCGTTGACGACCAATCAGGAGCTCACAGATGAGAAAGGCGAAAAGATATACAACTTGCCACTTATGATTCAACAGCCCTTTTTACATGAGAAAAAGGAGCCAATCAAAGTTGATATAAGTGTTAAACTAATACCAAAACCTAGAAAAAAAGAGAAGAAGAAGAGACGAGAAGCTCAAATTGAAGAGATATTAATAGATTCAAACGAATATAAAGGAGTTCATAATAGCATAAGTATGGAAGTGTCAGATCAGGATGTCCATATTTTGAAAGAAACAATGGAAATTATTGAAGCTGGTGAAACGGAGTCAAAACATTACGTAGATGAAAGCCTTGATGTTGCAGAAAACGTAACAGACGCGGTCAATTTTATAGATAATGAGAAAGAACTGACCATAGACGACGCTTCACAAGAACAATTGGGTGAATCATTTGCGAAATCTGATGAAGAAATTAAAGAATCAAATCCAAGCAATCTAGAAAACATTACTGACCTAATAAATGAGAATGAGCCCCAAATTCATGAAGATAATGATCTAAATACTAAAGAAAGAGAAAAAGACGAAACAGCTGAATAGATTCAACAAATAAACATGTACAAAAATCTGACTGAGATCAAACAGGAGAATTTATCATTTTAGTATATGCTTTCAGTTAAATGTAATACAGTAGCAATATTGTGGACTTACGAATCCTGCGTACTATGCAAAAATAATTTGAATCGCTATTCGTATAGTTTCATACACGTTGTAATTTATAAATATTGTTAAATATTTATAAATTATAAATAATTTCATATTTGGATTATAATTACCGCGCTCTACTCGAATATCGATTTGGTAATTTTATTGTTAAAATAAAAAAAAATATACCCTCACGCCTTCCCACAAGGGTCCCTGAAGGGGTAGGCAGAGGTGTATGGGTAATACCCACACACCCACTTTCCGCCAGAGGTATATTAGGTGCTAACGTGACAGATGGCGAGTCCATCGCCGTTACTCAAGCACGACTATACGCCTTTGAATTTCTTCTCAGACGTATGCAGGTTTCCTCACGATGTTTTCCTTCACCGTTAAGTTCGTGGTGTGACTAATCACTGTACTTAAGTTCAGAAAAACTCATTGGTACATTCGGCATTCGAACTTGCGATCGCAAGTTCGCAAGTTCGCAAGATCGCAAGTTTCGAAGCCGTGATGGCCCAGTAGTTCGAGCAGTTGCTCGATCCACTGGGCCACCACGGCTCATTATTGTTAATAATTATTAGAATATTAAATCAATGTGCAATTTGTGATGTGATAGTTTTCATAGCTTGTTATAGTAATGCGTTTATTTGTGGAAACACCTTTTAACAATTAAATTATAAAATAATAATCAAAAAGTACAAAATTCTGTTTAAATGGGTAATGATCATTTTGAGGTATCTAATAAATTAGAAATCAAACAAATTAGTTTTTTTATTCATCTAGTGAATGACTGAGTAGTTCATGTACACAAATTTATATTTCAGAGCAGAAAAAACACAACTGCTTTGCAGGAACGTTGAGCTTATGAAAAAATTGAGAAACTTGTGGTGTTCTCATAAAAAATATTGCACCACCTCTGTAGCGCCACTGAGGAGTTTGACTCCGCATAGTGGTTATCCAAATAGTCAAGCATCTTATGACTTAGATCGCACCTTCTATACATCAACACCCTACACATATAGAACTAGGTTTAGACGGAGCGATGACTATTGTTCTAAGTACACGCCTAGAGATGAAATTGGTGGTCTCACAAGAAATCTCAGTGACTTATCCATCGATAGGATTTATGAATCAGATGATGATCCGTTAAAGGTAAGAGATATGTAGATAAGGCTTTTTTGTTTGTATAGAGTTTTTAATGTTCAATTTTGCATGATGTTTGCATGACTTTAATGTAATGACCTCATCATTATTCAAACTTTAGATATTATGAATATGAGAGAATATTATAATGTCATCAGAACAAACATAATTTTGATTGCATCAAAACATATTTGGATGCAGTACTTGACGTACATCCAAATAGTTGATTACGAGATAATTAATTATACCTTCCTAAAAACAACAGATAAAATTCATACTAATTTATGACACGTAATACTTTTGGTACATGTTTAATTTAAATAAACAATTGAATCTGGTAATAGTCTTTGGTGAAGTTAAAGTACCCGAAAGCTTTAAGCTCTGCATGTACTTATTTGTTATTGCACTTGTGTGTGTTTGTGATCACGTGTGATTTGCAGGCAAGAACTGGCCACTCTGCAGCGTCAAGTAGATACCCTCGGGAAATCTCTGCAGCCAGTCACAATACCTAGTAATTATGAAGGTAAGGTGACCTTTCTCTTGATTGCATCGGGCATTAATTTAAGGAGCTTAAGTGTAGTCTACAGCCAAAATGGAATAATTGAATAATGACAATGTCACATTTCACTTATCCAAAGGATGAGTTAAAGTTATTTATATAATACGATGTAAATGTATATATTAAGTACATGTGATGAGTTGTTTTAGATTATTTATGCTGCGAGCTTCGTAGTATAAAAGATGATTTACTTTCAGTAGTTCTATGATAATTAGATTTGGTAGAAGTAAATTACGATAAGGTAGAATATATACTTCTTGAACTGAACTGACTTGAAGATATTCAATGTGTAATGTGCATACTCTTTTAGCACCTCCCCCGCACCCGTCCACAACCAGAAACGCACATTATAAGCCGCCCAGTCCCGGACGAGACCATCCCGGAGCTGAGTCCTCCGGACACGCCCAGCTTGACAGACGGCACACAGACACCAGAGCCGATGAACGGAGAGATCCAAACCCAACAAGAGGAATAAAAAAAGAAGATTCTAGAACATCCCTGCACAGCCAACATGATAAAGAAGAAATTATACAAAAGAAGAGCGATACAGAGCTAGTTGAAAAATACGAAGAAGTTCCGCAAGTTGACATTGATCCGAAAGAAGTTAAGGAAAACTATAAAATGGAAGAATTTGAGCACCCACAAGTAGAAGAAGAAAACCAAAAGTATGAGCAGAACTACGACCAGAGCTATGAACAGCCTAGTACAAATGTTGAACAACCTGAGCAAAGCTACGAACCAGAACAGACTTTCGAGCAATCTGGTCAAAACGCAGAACATCCCACGCACGATTATGATCAGTCTCAACAGCCTTATCAATCAACTGAACAGAATCAGGGGTACGATCAGAATTTTGAACCACAAGAGTACACTGAAGGTCAATATGAAAATTACGAACAATATCCTCAACAATACACGGACCCAAATGCCCAATATGAGGGGCAGTATGATAACTTTGCGACTGACGGTACTTATCCCAATCAAGATTATGACAACTCACAATATAATCAAGAGATTCAAGGAGCAGATGGTCAATACCAAGAGACGCAGCCAAATATCCCCGAAGACCAACCTAAAGATGGCAAAACAGCTTCTGCAATCAATGATAATCTTACAAGCCAAAGTTAGCAATCTTGAATACGTTTTGTTTTATGTTTTTCGTGCAATATTTGTTATGTTTTTGCTTCAGCTTAATTTCTTAGGTGTTCGTGTTCGTTCGTCGTTTGAATTGTAGATAAAGAGATTCGATGTTACACTGTTATTGTTCAAGGACACATTATAATAAATCAAAATTAAATTGATAATTACCGTAGTAATTATGGTTAAGGTATAAAATTTGCAAAACCTACATGTTCTTAATTATCAATCCTTAACCTCTACAAATTTAAAGTGATGTACAATTTGTGAGTTTTTTAGTCAACGTTTTGTTTTAAGACAATCAAAATGTGGGTTTTTTAGTTCATGTATTAATTTTCATATTGTAAAATATTGAAAACATGATCTATTATAACCGATTGAAATGATTTTATTAAATTTAGGTGACATTTATGAATCACAAATATTTTTTGCTCAATACAATGTTTCAATAATTTATTGTAGTTTTGATTTTTGGTAAACAATGTTTTATTTTCCTTCTCCATACGTTTGCGAATATTTTGTGTGACATACAAGATATGTCAATTTGTTATTAGATTAACAGTCTAATAACAAATTAGCCCCAACGAATCACATCACGAGAACCCAAAAGATAATTCGCCACTTCCCACGGAGCCAAAATTTACCATTGATATGTATATATTAGCTATCAATGTGACAGATGGCGAGTCTATCGCCGTAACTCATGACTTCCGCCTTTAAATTTCTTCTCAAACCTATACAAATTTCCTCTCAATGTTTTCCGTCCCGTAAAGCTCGTGGTACGTGGTGTACTTAATCACTGGATTAAGTACACCACGAGCTTAAACTCAGAAAAACTAATTGATACAATCGGGATTCAAACTTGCAGTAATTGTGGGCAAAGGCGCTTTGTAAAAAGTAATGTTAAAAAATAAAAAGTTATAATAAGTGTACTTGTAGATAGATATACATGCAGATACAATATTAAAGTCTTTGCACTGAGATGCATATTGACTGAATAACTCGTATCCACTCATATACTCTGGGAAAGTCTAGCTAAGAATTTCATACGCCTCGTACACCTATTCTAGTTGGTTTCCAGTACGCTATTTGAATATTTTTTGTCATGAAACTATGAACGATGGAAAATACCAAATACCGAAAAAGCTCAAAATTATATTAGCAAAAATCTCAGAAAAATGCTATTCTTAGTACTCTGTGGTATCTGTCAAATTACATTGACAGCTGCTGTCAGTGGCAGAATAATTGACAATTGAAATGCTTATGCCTGTACAAACAGGTGCTTAATTAACTATATATGTAAAGAAGTTTGATTTTTGATTGTTTATTTTGCATTATCGTCTAGAAAATGATACATTTCTTTACAATGTACAAAAACTCTACATAACGAGCATCTATAGAATTGTGACTGGTATGTCTCTATAGTTTCTTATAGGCTTAAAGTAGTTGTAAACCCCAAAAATGGTTTGTGAAAAATGCGAGAAGAAACTTGGCAGAGTGATTACCCCGGACCCTTGGAAGGCGGGAGCAAGGAACACTGTCGAGTCTGGTGGAAGGAAAGTTGGGGAGAATAAAGCTTTGACTGCAAAGAAGAGTCGGATAAACCCATACACCTCGAAGTTTCAGGAATGCAAGTTAGTACCTACTTATATGATGATGATTTTATGGCAAACTAGCTTGTGCCCGCGGCTTCGCCTGCGTGGTGTTCGGAAAAGTATTTTCCTGCTAGAATCAGTTCAGCTGCTATGCCGTGAAAGAGCATCATACTTTATAATATTAGAACTTTTTTTTTTTTTTCGGGATTATAGTTATATTATTATCAGTTCAGCCGTTTGGCCGTGAAAGAACTGCAGACATCCAACTTTCAAATTTATAATATTAGTAAGCTTAATTGAAATGGAAGGCTCCACTTCTTTGACTGACTTCAATAAAGGAGGATGCTATATATCCCACTGTTGAATTTTTTATAATAATTTATTGTACCAATGAGTTTTGCCGGAACTTAGGTATAGTGATTAATTACACCACAAGTTCAAAAAATATGGTAAAAGAAAACATTAAGAAGAATAAGGAGGAGGATATATGCAGAATATGAAATTGAGAGAAGTATGCACATAATCAAGCATTAGACACGGCAATAGCATCATTATCTGTTAGCCTTGTGTTAGTGTTCAGCCTGGTGGTGAATATAGATTATATTTCTTTCTGTTATGTTAACACAGTTCTTCCTTCAATACAAACATGATATATTATGTAACTTAATGCTTGTCTTTTTATAGAATATGCAGAACGAAAGTGCATCAAGCTGGCTCCCATTACTGCCAGGCGTGTGCTTACAAAAAAGGCATCTGTGCAATGTGTGGCAAAAAGATACTGGACACTAAGAACTACAGACAGAGCTCAACATGAAACCATAGACAAGAACCATACAAAGACTTTTACTTTTAAGCTATTAACATGTATATTTGTATTTTATAAATAAATAAATACCTTGGGACAATTCCACACAAATTGACCTAGTCCCAAGTTAAGCAAAGCTTGTGTTATGGTAACTAGAAAAAGATATATTTACTTATATAGATAGATATATACATGAATACATAGGACATCCAAGACTAAGGTAAAAATACTTGTGTTCATCACACAAATATTTGCCCTCAGCGGGATTAAAACCCGCAACCTCAAGTTTTACAGTCAGGAGCTCTAACCACTATACCAGATGCTCGTCAAATCATTTCAATCAATCATTTTAAATTGTTTAATTTTCTATCCAACCTTATTCTTATTAAAGTTTAAGAGATTCTAAGTAGTCCGAGCAACCCTCTAGACAAAATTATTTTCCATTAATTGTATGGCATTAGGTGCAGAAACACGTTTGCAGCTCCTGACTGCGAAACTTGAGGTCGCAGGTTCGATTCCTACTGAGGGCAGATATTTGTCTGATAAACACGAGTATTTGTAACTTAGTCGTAGATGTCCTATGAATTTATTTTTAATAAGTAAACTAGCTGACCCGCCCAGCTTTGCTCGGGTAAAAAATTTTTTTTTTCTGAAACACGGTCGCTGTGCCACCTGTCAGGTCCAACTTTGAATCTAAACCATTCTCGAATCCACCTGAAGACACAGAAAATGTCATTAAAAGCGGTCCAGCCGTCGAGGAGGAGTTCCGTGACACACACAAACAGAAGAGATATATATTTAACAATATATCGTTGTCTAGTTACCTTAACACAAGCTTTGCTTAATTTGGGACTAGGTCAATTTGTGTGGAATTGTCCCAAGTTGTGTACTGTAGACTGTAAATAAGTACTTATTTACAGTCTACAGTCTTGGCGTTGGAGATGACTACTCAATAAACTGAAAAGAAAAGTAAGTTTAATTTTACTCATGCATCTTTTATAATTAATTTGAGAGGAAGTGGCCAAGCGCAAAATTATAGATTGATAAGGTAGGTGAGTCACGTGGCTCCATGGTTGTAACGAGGTTTTGTTATATATTGAAGAAATGCTGGCAAGATTTTTAGCGTCCATTGTATTCGCCTTGATGTCTATGGTAAGCCGCTATAGCACCAATTAATCGGTGCGAGGAGGAATTTAACAGACGGGCACATTTATCTATTGAAAAATTGCATATCTATTTAATTCTGATGGCAAGTCAGTGATGTCCTCCACTATTGACCTGGATCCACTGGATCGCGAGCAAGGGAGCTGGGCTGGACTGTTCATTTTATTTCAAATCAAATCAAATCAAATATATTTATTGCATGTAAAAATAACCTAAAACACAGACATCATTTAAA
>JACCPG010002298.1:0-17595 GCA_016069955.1 Drepana arcuata | reverse complement strand
GCGAAGCAGGTATCTGTACGATCACGTGTTCAATATTGATATTAAACAAATGCTGAGGCATCTGTATTGGTCGGAGCTGTCGGAGTACAGCTATTAGCACACCTCCCCCGTCTCGCTTACCAGTGGCGGATCGGTTGCGGTCACATCTAAAGACTATGTAACGGTCGTCTATAAATTCACTATCCGATATGTCAGCGGTTAGCCATGTTTCCGTAAGTATGATAACATCATATGAAAAAGTTATAATATTCATAAAGAGGGTATGTAGTTTTGTCCGAATACCACGACAGTTTTGGTAGTACAGAGATAATTTACGCTCATACATTGTTAACCGGTAGGATGTAATGGAATGAAGTAAGTTTAAGCTTGGAATCCAACCTCATCATAATGCAAAAATATGAAACTAATAGGCATTGTTTGTGAAGGATAACGGACACAAATTACCGAAATTTGGGTATCATGACTATATGCTTATGCAAAACTATTAAACCAGAACAACATGCAGTATTTAGAATACAGGTTATTATTATTAACATATGAGGAATAATTTTGGTTACGGACAGAAAGTACTTTCTTGTGAGGGTAAAATTTAAAAATAACAGACAAAAGAATTTACAACGGCAAGCACAGAGCAGTATACATATCAGAATACTCATAATAAGTAGAAAACATAATATTATTATAAAATTTAAGGTAAGGGGAATTAACGATACCAGAATACAAAATACACGACCCAGTAACACCAGAGAACTATACACAGCATATAAGTGCGTGTCATTACTTATCCTTGCTGTTGATTGGCTTAAGCTTCGATAAGTCCTTTTCAGAGCGTAAGGCGATGACCAAGGTTGAGACGTCCGCTCTAACGAGTACAACTCCATGTTTGAACCAGGTAAATTGATATCCATTTTTTGAAGAGATTTCACGAGCTTGACGAAATAACGACTTATTATACAAAGTTAGATGTTCGTTAATGTAAATTTTCTGCGAGTTCCCGTGAATTTTAAGCTCATCTGAGGTAATGCCTTTTTTTAGGCGGGCCGCTGCAATGAAGTTGTCTCGAATTATTTGGCTAGCAAATTTAACGATCACATTTTTAGGCCTATGTGTGCTCGATTGCATTTGCGGCACACGATGTACAGTGATAACATCTCGCACTGTGAGTGGCTGTTTTATAACGCTGGCAATATTTTCCAGTAAAGACATCAGGTTTTCACACGTTTTTCAGGCAAATTACTTATTTCTACGTTGCAACTCCTTGACTTTTGGTCCCTAGTCTGCAGTTTAGCTTCAAGCATGGTAACTCTTGATTCACATGATTGCAGATTATTAATTTTTTGTTCTAGCTCTGAGACACGAATGTTGTTGTCATATATATTTTTTTCAAGATCATCATATTTATCGCTCATGAATGAGACAGACGCTCTCATCGCTTCGAACTCATTTAAAATTTTTGAGAATTTCTCATCTTGCTTCGTCAACCAGGATTCCATCATCGAGAACATTGTAGATTTAAATGAATTAAATTCGTCGAGAAAGTCTTTTTCATCAGCTGACTGGGTAATGCCTTTGCGAAACGTGACGTATAAAGGGGGTGAATCTTTTTCTATAAATGATCCGTCAACACTCATTTCACCACTTGGCTTGCTGATATCAAATTGGTCGGAAGCAGTATTCATTATGCGAATAAACACTACTCTGTGCAAGCTACGTAGGTTAATCACTTACTACAAATGGAATGTTAATATGCAGTAGAAGCGGGTAGTTTTTGACAATTTTAAACTATGTGTTATATTTGCAGTTTGGAGTAGGGGAACACAACCGGTTAGATACGATGCGCACGACGGAATGTATATATATATATTTATTTATTTATGAGATTTGCACCCCTGTTGGGTAAAGGCCTCCTCCATCCTTTTCCATGACTCTCTGTCCTTGCCTGACTTTATTCAGTCGTTTCCTGCGACATGTGTTATGTCATCAGCCCATCGTCTTAATTGTCAACCAACATTCCTTTTACCCCAGTGGTCCTCTCAATCGTGTGGCTTCAGTGGTCCATCTTCTGTCTGTGTATCGTGATATGTGTCCGGACCTTCTCCACTGAAGCAAGACTGCGTGCCTGAGAGCATCGGTGAGTTTAGTTTTTTGACGAATATTTTCGCTCTTAATTTTATCTATTCTTCTAACTTTCAACATGCTCCTTTCCATTACTGTTTGACAGCATTTGATTTTTTGTTTTATTTTATTTGTAAATATATAAGTTTGGCAATCATACAACCTTTTATCACTGTTGGGCGTTCGCGATTGTTGGTTAATATCTTAGTTATATTTACATTTATTTATAGGCCGATTTTGGAGCTTTCGCAGTCCAGTGACTTCATAATTTCCTCTAGGTTTTTGGCAATTTCAACAATTATACCAATATCATCAGCGAACCTCAAATGGTTTAAATAGTGTCCGTTTATATAAACTCTCGTGTTTTTCCAGTTTAGTTTTTGAAAAATATTTTCTATTACTGTCATGAAGAGCTTTGGAGAAAGAGGATCTCCCTGCCTAACTCCTCGTTCTATTTTTATTTCGTCTCATCTAGTTTCTAATTTAACTGTGCTTGTACTTTTTGTATATATATGTTTCGAAATATTAATGTATTTATAGTTAATATTGTTGTAGTGCGTGCGTTCCAAATTGAACAGTGGCTGATGCTGTCAAAAGCTTTACTGTAGTCAATGAAGGCCACATACAGAGGTATATTGTATTCTCTGTATTTTTCTATGATCTGTTCTAATGTCTTTATGTGGTCCATTGTGCTAAAGCCTGGTCTGAACCCTGCTTGTTCTTGCCTTGCTTTGTCCCTGGATATTCTCTTTAAGATTATGGATGAAAATAGTTTGTATATATTTGCCAGGAGGCTTATGGGTCCTAATTCGCCATATCCAAGGAGCTTTCTTTCTTGAAAAGTAGAATTAAGTCCGATGTACACCATTGTTTTGGTACTTTCTCTGGGTCTAGTATCATATTGAACAATTGCGTAAAATGGCGTGTTAAAATAGGTGCTCCTATTTTAAGGGCCTCATTACATATTTCATCTGGTCCGGGACTCTTCTCGGTCTTCAGCTTCTTTAAATGTGCGTAAACTTCGGAGTCTTCAATTCGTCTGATGCAGTCCGTCGGCTTTATGTAAGTGGTTTGTGCTTTCATTTCAGTGTTATTTTGTTTCCTGTATAAGTTTTTGTAGAAGTTAGTTGCATTTGGCGCATGCTCGATGCGCATTGGCCGGACGGCTGCTAGGGCGTGGCCCCGAGGCGACGCGCACCAGTCCGCCCGCTGGTGCGAAAAATCCAGCACAGTGCGGCGACGGGGACCGCCACCCATCACGCGGAGTGCCTCACGGCGGGAAGTGGAGTGTGGAGTGTAGGATGGGTGTATGGAATGTAAGAGGAGGTATGGCTGATAAGATGAACGAATTGATCGATGTTATGACAGAGAGCGAGTTAGATGTTGTGTGCTTGTCTGAAACCAAGCGGAAGGGTAGTGGAGTAGACGAGCTCCCGGGCGGGAGTTTAGTGCTGTGTTCAGGAGTGGCAAACACCGAGCACGCCTGCCAGGGAGTGGGAATTCTACTATCCAGCCGCTGTAAGCTCGGCTGTTCTGTAAGCCCGTAAGGATTACGAGGCAGTACTCGGCAAGTATGGTGATAAGAGAGTGAATGAGCCAGGCAAGCTGATATTCTTTTTTTTTTTTTTTATTTATTTCAGTGTCCCTCTGACGTGGTGGTCAGAGACTTTTTTGCCTTTTTTAATATTTTATCGTTCTTTTTCTTTTTTGTACTGTATTGAGGTTTTTCTTTTCCTCGTTTTATTATTATTATTACATCTTTTCTTTAGCATGATACTGTGTTACATTTCTTATTTTGCTATTTACATTTTCTTATTTTATATCTTATCTTATATCTTATTTTATACTTACATAATTTCTTATCTTAATGCTTAATTCTAATATTAAAATAATTTACTGGATAACACTGGTGCAGAAGGCCAAGAATGGTTCGCGTGTGACTCTTTCAACCAAAAGTTGGTTCAGGGCAAGCTGATATTAGATGTATGCATGGAGAGAGACCTTTTTGTGGCGAACACCATGTTCGACCACAAAAGGATTCATCAGTGTACATGGGAACGGAAAAATGAGCGAAGCATGATAGATCTGTTTCTAATAGATCAGCGACTCAGAATACAGGTGATGGACACCAGGGTGTATAGAGGAGCTGACCTGGGAACGGACCACTTCCTAGTTATAACTAGGATAAGAGGTCTGTTCCCGGGCTGGCGATCCCGCGCTGGGGGTCCCTGTTCTGCAGTCGCAGATCGCATCAAAAGCTGGAGGCTTCAAGATGCGGCTATTAGAGACAGATATCAAGAAAGGGTATCTAAACAGCTAGCCTGTCCACCGAAAGATGTGTTTGAGAGTGTCGATGTTTGTTGGCAGTTCCTTAAGTCAAGCATATTATGCGCCATGAAAGAGGTTTGTGGCATTTCGAAAGGGCGGACAACCAAAAATGGTGATGGTTGGTGGGATGATGAAGTGAAAGAAGAAGTTAAAAAGAAGAAGGATGCAAGGCAAGACATTTTGGCTATGTCCAGCTCAAGTGAGAGTATGAAAGAAAGATGAAAGAAAAATACCGCCTGCAAAAAAAGCGTACGAAAGAGATAATAGCTCATAAGCGTGAGAGGTTCCAAATGACTATAGACGAAAAACTGTCACATAATTTCAAGGACAATGCAAAACTTTTTTGGAAGGAAGTTAAGAAGTCCAGAAACTGTGTTACAGCTAGTAGTAGGATGTTTGTGTGTAGTAGTTCACTGCGCCTTATTAAAAGTTGGACAGTGCCTAGAGAAAATATTGTGTTGATGCGTATGTACTGTTTTTGTATTTTAAGCTGTCTGTTTTGGCTCTTTCCAGGGTATTGTAGTATGTTTGGATATCAATAGTCTGTTTCTATATTTTCTTTGGGTGTTCTTAGATTTTCGATATAGTTTTTAATTTATATTTCTGTCTTGGGGATATTATCTGGTGTTATGTAGGTTTGTCTGCTCTTTACTGAACTTAAAGTAATGTTGCTCTCATTAATCTGTGATCGGAAGACAATTTAAATTTGCTTAGTACCTCGATATTAGTTATAAGTTTATGGCGATTTATCATTATGAAATCTATTTCATTATAAGTTTTTTGGTCGGGTGATGGCCATTCCCATCTGCGGCTCTCTTTCTTTTCGAAGAAAGAGTTCATTATTGATAGTTTATATTGGTAAGCATAGCTTATGAGACGTTCACCTCATTCGTTACACAATCCGTAACCATGTTTTCCCATTACTGGATAATGGTTTGTTTTAGACAACTTATTTATGCATTGAATTCTCCCATGACTATGACCTTAACTTCCGTCTTGGTGCGAGCATATTCAATATTTTTGTAATTATTTCCATTCTTCTTCTGATGATCGTCGAATATGCTTGGATTATTGGTATGGAGAAACATTCAATTTTTACTTGTACAAGTGCTACTCTTTCAGAGATTCCTATAAAGTGTGTGGGGTGATGTTGTTTCTTGTATTTTTTCTTGATTAGAAATCAAAAAAAACTTTTTTAATTTGCACAATTTTGTAGATTTAGGAACAGAATTACGTTATAATGTCAGTATTTTATCGCTGCACTGTATTGTTACACTGTGCACTGTAGTCTATTTATACAAATTTTACTTTATGAACAGTTTACCACTATTATAAGATAAAATATACGGAGCAAACTAATATGATGTCAAGCACGTCAAGAGTACGGGTCACTTCTAAACAAGGTTTGAATGCATCACGTCTAATAAATAGACGTCTCGATCGGATCGCCCGTACAGCGACCCTGGCATTCAACGTGGCTAGTTTACTAGGTAACGTAGTAGATAATGGAAACATACCGTAAAGATCTGTTGTACGGATGACAGCTAGGTGTGCGTGGCAAAGTACACACTCTCCGAAATAGTGTACCCTTTCGATATGGAGCTGGAGTACGCCTTGGGGAACACAATTATGAACTCTCCCAGCTGTTGCTCGACGCTAGAGATCGATACATTGGGCTCAAGCAAGAGATGTCCGAGGGCAGCCATATAGATTTATTTTGGCGCGACGTGGGGCAAAGGCTCTCCACCGATTTGCAAAACTTGTCACTTTCTTCATTGGGTATTCCATACCTGGTAAATAAAATAAGAAATGTTCCATTTTGCATACGTCACTGCGAAATATATTATTAAAGTGTGTGAAGTGAAAATGAAAAATCTTAATTATTAATATAAAAAATCTTTAATAAAAATGTATTTGACGGTGAAAACCGCATTAAAATACGGCCAGTAGTTTTTACACTGAGAACCGGTTTGAATTCTTTGTATAGTCTATACGATAGTGACCACTAAAATGTATGATTAAACCAGCTTAACCACGCAGTTTTACCCTTGTTAAGTTACAATATAAATTTGAACACTATTTCTCTTTTTATATGTATACATGTATATATTATTGTATGTATGCTATATAAGTATACGTTTCGTATTTATTTATGTAGAATGCCTATTATTTATATATTATAATTGTTTCTATTTCATCCTTTCAACTGTCACACCTACCTTTTCTTTCTCTGTTTCTTATCTCTCTCTACTCTGGTTGCCTGGTAGAAATCGCTTTTGCGATAAGGCCGCCTATTGTGCCTACTATATGTTTTTCTTTGTCATTTCTGTTTGTTTTTGTAAATGTGTGTGTACAATAAAGGATATATTATTATTATTATTATATAAACTATACAATATAACGACCTTGTGTAGCACTTTCTATTGATGAAGGACGCGTTAGGTCATGGCTCACAGGATCTAAGCGCACATACGACGGTAAGCGACATTGTTTTATGCTATGTATAGAGATAGATAACGGCAGTGTTACCAGATTTTTCCGGGCCCGGTGTGCATGTACTCTATCCAGGGTAAGCCGTGGGGATCGCGGTGCCAGCAGCTGGTAGAGAACACCATTTCGTGGTGCAGTGTGGGCACCCTCACGCCCACATTTGAGCCTAGCGAGCGCAATACTTTGCCAGAGTTCTGGCTCACCATCTACATCAGAATGTTACGTTATCATGTATTCACTACTGTACGAGATGCAGCGAGCCGCACACTACAATACACGACCACACAGCACTTGTAAGCACTAGATACACTCACTTTCACAGCATGAAATCTGATTGAATCCTGAACTGACGCAAGAAACAGTAAAAGATAACAGTGTCTTTACAATACAAAAAAAGGCGCAGACAGATTCCATTACGAAGCGAAAGTTCCCGGAACTGACGCTCATTTTTTTTCTCGAAGCAAGAAGGGCGAGACCAAGGCCTCAAGCCAGGTACTTTTATGTGCTGTGCTTATCAAATACATCTAAGGGCACCCCCTGTGGGGTATGGACCTCGGCTTAGAGCTGATTTACGGCTGATTAACAGCAGAATCGAAACGAGTTTTCGAAAGTTTTCTCATAAACTGTTGTATTGTAGGGTCTTTAACGTCAACGTGGAGTTGACTGTTTCGCATGTGGCTCGGAGCACCTGTAGTTTTTCTGGGAAACCAACCAGCTTTGGCGCACTTGTAGAGGTTTGAGGGATGAATTCCGTGCGTGTGCAAACACTTCGCTCGCATAATATGTCATGATTGGTCGAACGCACGACATGTGATTCTCATTTTAGATTTCAGTTAGAGTTTACTGCGCGTGTTTATCATGCAGTGAAGACTGTAGAGCGCGAAGAGTTAGCTCGCGCGCGTACCACCTTTACGTGGTGGCGGAAAGAAAAGCAATGATTGAGGAACATACCCAAGTGCTTGGCTTTTTGTTCCCATGGGATGGGTTAGCCGAAGAGGGTAGTGGGAGCTACAATGGGGGGTTCGATGCCCATCCTCGTGATGAGGACTGCTGCCCTTTTGGTGGAAATCACGGTTGCCGATTCAAGGGGCGGAATACTGTCTAAGTGGACTGATAGACATGAGGAGACCCTCCACTTTTCTCCAGTCTGTTATCTTTTTCTGGGGAGGGTACTGACCTGAATCCGGGGGGTCTATTCGTCTGAATCTAGTTCGTTGTGCGACCTCTACGAGTGCAAACGAATCGGATCGCAATGCCGAGTGCGTCAGGCCTGTGGCCCACATGTGCCTTATAGAAGACTCTGGCACGATATGGTGGAGGAACCCAGTAGAAAAGATGAGACCGACATTAACATGTACAAAAAACTGCCATGCAAACGTATTTGAAAAACAATAGATGAATAATAAAAACTAGTTGTTTACTTTCTTAACTGCTCCTCTATCCTCTCGATTGCCGGCTTAGCAGTTATTTTACAAGTTTTAATTACTCCCTCAACAGTCCGGCGTAACACTACTTCCTTGCTCAGCGAATATCGGTTTTAAGACATAATATATAAATAAAAGTAACGAACTTAATAATTATGTACACCTTATACAGGTGTACATAATTATTAACTTATATATACTAAATATACCTATGCTAAAACTTGCGTGAAGGCTCACCATACAGCAACTTGTTTCGATGTGCGGTCTCGGATGCTAAATAATCATTGATGTAGAAAAAGCATCTTATATCTAATAGCCACCTGCGGTTAGATAGTTACCCTAGTTAATGCAGGTAGTTGAATGTTCGGGATAAAGCCAGATAGATAATAATGCTTGCCTTCAGATTCCAGTGGTGTTGGGCGTAGGAATCGTTAGGATCCTTGGTGAACCCGTATCCTTCTTCACCAGTGTCTATTGACGCTGTGTAGGCCCAAGAGTACTGCTCGCCAGTACTCATTTTCCAGTGTTGTGCTGGTGAGATCACTACAATTCGAGAAGTGATTATCCATCGCGACTGTTGCTACCTGTTAGTGACACACATACAACATGTATTCTATGTTATTAAGCAATACATTTTACCTATGAATATTTCAGGGTTTACATGCATGTGAACGCATGTAGCGTGGTGGCATGTATAGGTATATTACCCGCCTAAACGTGGCCACGTTCATACCACGTCTGGAGACGACGCAGTCCTCCGCTTCGGAGAGAGCCTCCGTTACGCGCTTTTCTTCTTCGGCTTCATCATCCGAAGACTCAGACTCACCCAGCAGACGTCTTTGCCGGTGGAGAGGGTTCATAGCACGGTCCATCATTCGGCGGTGCTTCCTGAACCACGCGTTCTCGACCTTACTTAATATTTCCTGCCGTTCACCTAATTCATACAAAAGAGGTAACTATTACCAAAGATAAAAGAGCTACCAGCTGAAGGCACTCACACACTTTTAATTGACATAATATCTATCGATTGCTGACAACAACCAGCGACACAAGTGCACGAGACAGAAGAGCAGAGAACCAGATTAATAAATTTCTGTTCGTAGCGTTCGTAGTTCTCTTATCTTAAATTATATATTCATTATATAATTTAAGATAAGAGCCACAGGCGTGTAACTTTGTAGAAAAATTGTGTCTTTGTTTTTCAGTAAAACATAATATAAAAACTTACTATGGGATAGTGTGTTAGTGTGGTAGTTTGTTTGGTGTGTGTGGGGCAGCAAATATTTAACATACATTTTGTCCATTTTTTTCTCTGGATATGGACCTTGGGTGAATCGTATTTCTTCCGCTACACGAGCCTAGCGTTTTTTTTGTATAACTGTTTTAAGCCCACCATGGCGCTGCACCAAATGGTACAGCTTTGGAAGATTTACCTCCAAGCCTTTCATCTGGAATCAACTTATAAGCTGTAATGACAAATTGTACATTATGTATCATCATTGTGTGCTATATCGGTAAATCGTTAAATTCTAAATTTTAGAGCAAGTGAATGAATTTGTATATCTTGGAAGCATGTTCACACGAGATGGAAAGTATGAAAAAGATATTGAAAGAAGGATAACTGCCGGAAATAAGGTGAATGGGGCCATGTCGGCGTTGATGGGCAATAAAAGTCTGAGCAAGAATGCTCGAGTTGCTGTCCATAACGCGATATTGGTACCTACCTTATTGTATGGCAGCGAATCCTGGGTATGTCAGAGGAAGTATGAAAATAGCTTGAATGCAGTCGAGATGCGATCTCTTCGAAAATGTGCGGCGTAACGATATTAGATCGAATCCGCAATGAAGAGATTCGCAAATCAACTGGCGTGAATGAGGGCGTGATTGTAAAGATGAAGAAAGGCATGTTACGTTGGTTTGGACACATAGAAAGGATGAGTGAAGAAGATTGACGAAACAGATATACAAAGCAAAAGTGTGTGCAAGAAGAGGCAGAGGAAGGCCACGTTCCAACTACCTGGATCAAATAGATCGGACTCTGAAGGACGGGACCGTTAAGAGTACTCGAAACCGACGAGCATGTATGAAGTGACTGATGAATGTGGACGAAGCGAAAGAGGTATGTAAGTCTAGAGAGAACTGGCGCTCTATACTCTCTGCCTACCCCGTTAGGGACTTGGCGTGATGATATGTATGTATGTATGATACAGCTATTAAGGTGCCTCCTCCATCCTTCCTATGTCTGAAACCGGATGTTTCACGATCGCGCCTATAAATAACATATCTGTCATCAAATAACTTATTATCATGTACACTCTCAGTCAGCCATGTCTCAGTTAATACAATTATATCGTAATTACTACAGCATAGGTTACGATAGAAGTCATGAGTTTTAGATCTGAGACCACGCGAATTTTGATAATACACATTCAATGACGAGAATTTGGAAGACATAAATGCTTCAGACATGCATAATTCGACGAGAAGTTGCTAAATTATTCTATCTGATTTAACGCTTCTAAATTTTTTATCAACTTATACCCCGATGTATCACTTTTCCGCATAAAGATACGGCCGCTTCTTACCCAAACATACTTATAGCCCTTTTCCCTAGCCTTAATGCGGGCGGCTGCATGAAGTGCTTTATTCGCAGGGGACAGGTGCTCGCAGATATAAATCGGGGACTTATTAACACCTAGTCCAATGTGGGTATCGTTTAACTTGTCATGGGGTTGAGCATTATTAAATTTGATGGAAGATGCTAAGAATGTGTCGCGGGTTATTGGCGAGTTAAACTGTACTACAATTGATCGCGGACGTGTGCTATCACTATTTATTTTTGCAGTTCTACTGCAGCTTAATATATTTGACTCAGTAATCTTACAATCAATGACCTTACTTATTTCTTTTACGATATTAATGACATTCTCGTTATTTTTTTCGGCGACACATTGAATTTCCACATTGCAAGAACGAGCCTGCTGTTCAAGCTGAGTTAGTCTTGCAGATTAGATTAGATTAGATCTTGGGTTTTTAGGCGCAGATCTAGGTTTTCAGCTTTCAGGCTCCCCACTGTCTCTGACAAACATTTTTGGATTTTCAACATATCGTCATATTGATTGCTGATGAAGTTCATTGATGTTTGAAGTCCTTGGATTTCTTGTTTCAGTGGCTCGAGTTCCGTTGCAAAGATAGTTTTAATTCCTTTGCCTATTTCCAAATGCAAGCTCTTCATCTCCTGCTGGAGAACCTCCTCAATTATATCGCGTACGTCTTCACGGGTCATATTGGTCATAGCCATACTGCATGTTGCTGGGGAGGTCGAAGCCAACCTTTTAAGTGGTCTCGAAGCGGCATTCGTGTCAGCCCGTATTGGAGTGTTGTCACGATCACCCTTCTTCTTTTTGTTTGCGCAAAGGTCACATTTCCATTCCGGAGACAATGTATATTTGTCTGAGGTTGTGTATGATATACAGGCTAAGTGAAAAGATTTGCAGCATATTACACATATAATACAATCTTTGTTCTCTCCCAAATCCGTATTACAGCATCCCCATACGAGATTTGAGTCAGACATTGTGAGCAACTGTCCTCGCAGAGGCAGCCTGACGGTGGTAATTATAAGTGCCTATTCTGTGTTAGCTTATCAATGCGGAGTAAGGCGGTGACGTATTTGACTGACACGAAAAAAAAGCGCAAGCAATATTCACGGTTGTTTCGTCTCCGTACCGCTTAGAATCCTGGGCGCATAAGCGTGTAACACCGCACTCGTAGCTGTTACTTGATTGTCACTACCCACAATACCAGTCTGCTTTTTTTGTATTAATTTGTGAAATAAGCACAACAATGTTATTTTTATGCACGCATTTGATCAACAACACTTACTCAATAGACACATAAGTATTTACTAATTATTTGAACAAGTTTTAGAACAGGTTTTTACGAATATTTATTGGAGTGTGTGAAAAAACGATCTGTACTGTGCGAATCAAAGATCAACGATTTCCTTCTTATTTTTTTCTTATCGCGCCTACAATCTCTCCTGTACAGGTCACTGGTGTATTAGGAAATGAATAATACAAGAATATCTGTTAACACGCTGGCTAGCTGCGGTAGCTGACAGTTATATTCCCGCTCTCGCTTCCAGTGTTGCCATGCAAGATATTTATTATATATTACATCTACCTTTTACAAAAACAAATTTAACTAAATAAATCTTAACTACATTACAACCAAAACAACTGTAATTTAATATTTCACAAATTGAATTGCAAGGTTTTATAAAAACGAATCAAATGAATTTTCGATGACATTTCATTATGAACTACTACTCTGTGCTCGATCAAGTCTATCCTCTCCATTGGTACTAACATCTTCATCTTGACAAACCTTCCACTGCCCTTCGACTCTCTCTTTAAATGTACAATATTTCTACGCAGGCGCTGTCCGTTTTCATAATTCTCAATCTCAACATCAGTCCCTTTTTTATTGATGACCGTATAGGGTGTAGCATTAAACGCGGTCGACAGCTTATTCTCCTTAGACATGTTCTTGACATAGACCATTTCTCCAACTTCAATTGTAGATTCTGTTGCATATCTTTTCTTATCTGCATATTCTTTCCCCTTCGCTTTCATTTCTGTATCTTTATCTTTTGTCTCCAAATCTAAATCTGAGAATTCATCATCTCCAGCACTGGGTAATTTATCTCTAAATTGGCGCCTGTAAAAAAGTTCAGCAGGAGATTTACCTGTCACAGAATGGGGTGTACTATTGTACATAGTCAAATATTTGAGCAAATCATCTTGCCAATAGGACTTTTGGCTTTGGCTAATTCGTAGTCTTTTTAATATATCGCGGTTTTGTCTCTCAACCTCACCATTTTGCTGAGGCCAATACGGAATACTGTGGTACAACCTTATGCCAAACTCGGTGCAAAACAATCCAAACTCCGTACTGGTAAACTGTCGACCATTATCAGCAGTAATACTTAATGGCGTTCCTAGTCTGGAAAATATTTCTTTGAGCAAGCTAATCGTTTGTGTGGTGTCTATTGTTTTAGTAATTTTAATCTCTTTATAACGACTAAAATAATCAACAATAACCAAGAGATGGTGCCCACTAGGCAATGGACCAAGAAAATCAATTGCTACATCAATCCAGGGCTGTACTGGAAGCTGTCGTCTACGCATTGGATTAGCATCAGCATAAACTTGAGTTCTATCGTATGGATCGTAGTATCCTAAACTTGTTATTTGAGTCATCGCTCGTTTCAAACCATCGAAAGCCCTTGCTTGCTTATTATGCCAATAAGAAGTAATATTAGCGCCTTTACCCAATTTAAGTCTTAGCAGTTCGCGAAGCGATTCAGTCCATGTAGCTAGATTAGGAATCCATTTACCTACATAATTAACTAATCCTAAAAAACTCTGAAGCTCTTCAATTACGGTTGGTTCGCGGAACGACTCAATAGTTTTAATATACTTATCGAGAGGTTTTACTCCATTACTGGACAACTGATGCCCAAGAAAATTAACTTGTTTAACTTTAAATACACATTTGGCGTCATTAAGTAAGACATCATTATTATTCAAAACTTGTAGAACATTTTTAAGATATTTATCGTCTTCAGTCTCATTGCTAGCAAATACAACAATATCATCGATAAAATTTACCACACCTTTACAAGGTAATAGAATTCTTTCTAAGTTTTTTTGAAAACATTCAGGAGCGCATGAAATTCCGAACATAAGGCGTTTATATCTGAACAGTCCCTGGCTACAGATAAAGGTCGTAATATGCCTACTGTCCTCGTTTAGTTCCAATTGATGGAAAGAATTTTTTTAATCCAATTTTGAAAATATTTTGGCATTTCTAAATTTTGGAATGAGTTGTTCCATCGTAGGCAATGGATGCTTTTCTCTTACTATAGCTCGGTTTGCTTGTCTCATATCTACACAAATCCGGACATCACCATCACCCTTAAGAACAGGTACCAGGGGCGAAATCCAATCAGACGGGCCATTAACAGGCTCTATAATATCTGTTTCAACAAGTTCTTGAATTTTTTTTTTTATTTTTTCCTCCAGTGGGATAGGAACCCTACGACAAGGCTGAGAGACTGGTTTGATAGACGAATCTATGGGAATGTGAATTTTTATACCTTTAATTTTTGGGAACCTACCATCGACTACATTGACTTCTAATCCTATCTTTAAAACACCAAGTTTTGTAGCTGTGTCTCGTCCAAGTAAATTCCTGGTGCCATTTTTAACAACATAAAATGTTGCTTTTTGAACACGAAGACCAATCTTTATGTGAGAATCGAAAGACCCGAGTACCGTCAAAGGATTCTGACAGGCCATAAATGTTTTGTCTGGATTTTTTACTTGATTTTCTACGCGAACTCCCTTGTTTTTAAGGGTCAACCAAGTTACATCATTAATTATATTGCATTTACTGCCTGAATCTACTAGCATATCAATTTCCAAATCTCCTAACGTACATGTGATAGTGTCGTTGCTATCCAGATGAAAAATATAATCAACCTCTTCAGGCTGTTTGTTTCTGAACTTTTTAATAGCGACGACTTTAGTAGGGATACTAAAGTCGTCGCGTAAGACTTTGGTCCTACAATATTTACGGAAGTGTCAAAAAAATCCGCATTTCAGGCATTTTTTATCTCTTGCCGAACAAAATTTGCTATCGCTGGAATGACTTCCACCGCAACGAAAGCACGGAACCAAATTACACTTCTTTTTTGTAGTCTCTACTCGATTTATCGACAAATCCTTATTGGATCTCAGAGTCTCAAAATTATTTAGTTGACGATGAATAGTCTCTAACGCATTGGCCTCTAAAATAAATTTGTCAAGCGTAACGTCATCGCCAAGTGTCAGTATTTTTCTTCGTAATTCAACCGACTCGCACTTTTCAGTGACTTGATCAATCATTTGCTCCTCGGGTGCAGTAAACTTACATTTGGAGCACTGATGCCTAAGGCGAATTAGAAATTTATCGAACTTTTCTCCAATATCTTGCTTAATAAGCCTGAATAAATGACGTTCATAGACACGACTTTGTTTAGGAGCAAAATATTCATCTAATTTATGAACAGCAACTGCGTACACGTCTTCACCATCGGCTGCAACTTCTATGTGAGCACCAGGAATATTATAATATATTTCTTGTAAGGTAAGTCCACCCATATGCAGGAGCACAGCTCTTTTTGCCTCTGGCAAAGCAACGTTTGTTGCTATTAAATAAAACCCAAGAGCGCGTTTCCATTTTTCCCAACGTAAACCAACAGAAGCTGGCTCACCCTCACAGTCCAAAGACTCCATTGGTGTTATTTGTGTCATTATAGGACTACCTGTAAAAATATGTTTTACCTTTATAGGTACCGTTCAGAATATAATTATCTCGAACTAGTTTTTCGGTTTATTTTAGGTACCGTTCCGATTTTCATCGAACCACCTCTTAACCTATTGCTAGGTTATTTAGGTACCGTTCCAATTACATGAAACTACCTCTTGACCTATTGCTAGGTTATTTAGGTACCGTTCCAATTACATGAAACTACCTCTTGACCAATAGGTCAAGAGGTAGTTTCATGTAGGTAGTTCCTAAATAACCTAGCAATAGCTAGGTTATTTAGGTACCGTTCCAATTTCATGGAACTACCTCTGACTTATAGATAACATTATGTAAAACTTTTCCTTTGAAAATAGACCATTCATATTATTTGGTTACTTTAGTTGAGTATTGTTTGGCAATTCATACTACTTCATGATATACATATGTACATCTTCCTGATCCTCGGATCTTATCAATAAAATATTGTTTTGTATATGTATATTTATACATTCAACATAATTTATCACAGATTTTTTATCTGTATAAATTTTGCGCCAATTAGGCGGGAAATATTCTCTGGTTTGAAAATAATTAATTATGCATGTATTTTCAAACTTTCGTGTTTTCTTTTTTGTTATATGATTAAAAAAAAATATTTTTAGTTAAATATGTTCTAAGTTTAATTTAAAACAATTATAATTTATTTTTCGACACCAAATACAAGGAATCGGAAATTTGAAGTAGTATTTTAAGCACAATACAACTAGCTTTATTTAGGTACCAATCAAATACAAGACCGAAATTGTTTTTAGCAAACATCATACATGTATGCATTAACATATTATTAATCAATACATGCTGTATTGATCAACCATAATGCTTATCTTTGATGCATGATCCATTACAATCTTGGAAAACAGTAAGTTTAACTACACTAACGCAACGGTCTCGATCATTGATTTACCTGTTGAATTATATTTTATATTGGTGCATAACTCACCAAATTTTATCCTGGCAGGGTCGCCACTTGTACAGGTCACTGGTGTATTAGGAAATTAATAATACAAGAATATCTGTTAACACGCTGGCTAGCTGCGTTAGCTGACAGTTATATTCCCGCTCTCGCTCCCAGTGTTGCCATGCAAGATATTTATTATATATTACATCTCCCATACTTATTTTATCCGCTATAGGATCCTCGACAGATTCTGTTGGAGGCAGCTCTATGAGTAGATCAGCGGCATCATCATCATACATATCTTTTTAAATTTCACTCCAATGATTTCACTCCAAAACAATGAGCTGGGTAAGGCGATGTTTCGATGGAAGAATAATAGGGTGTTTCTGTTCATAATTAAGTTGCGAATGCGTCAGTCGGCCGCCGACACGAATTATATTTTCGTCGTCAATGAACGGGTTGAGTTTAATGAGGGACTTACTGATGCGTTTATTATTTTTAATAGCGTGGATATCTTTAGCGAAGCAATTACTTTGTACGTGACGTATGAGAAAGAGTTCAGCGTTATCTAAGTCAAACGGTGTGATTAAACCGGCTGTGCGTATAATTTTTACGAAACGCAGTACGTATACTGTGGCGCGTAATAGTTTTTTATAGGATGAAAAGCGATTTAATAATAGATAAATTCTATCAATTTATCTATTAAATGAGTTTCAGTTATGTCAATTTCAGTGACGAGAGAAACAGTTTTCTCTTCTAGATTATCGACTTTATTGGGCGATACAAGAAATGGTTTGATGGGCCACTCTTTGATAGGGTGCGAAACCCATTGCGGTCCGTGAAACCACTCTTCCTGATTTTATAGGTGTTTAGGTGTAACAGATCGCAATATTATATCTGCTGGGTTCTCATCACCACTGATGT
>JACCPG010002297.1:0-10808 GCA_016069955.1 Drepana arcuata | reverse complement strand
AAGTCATGATCGGTCTGATGCACGTCAAGTAAATCCTCACCTTGGATTTCAATGAGAGTTTACTCTTCGAATTTAGCATACAATGGAGTCTACCGAGCGCGAAGGCGGCTCGCGCGCGTACCGTCTTCACGTGGTGACGGAAGGAAAGTTTACGATCGAGGGTCACTCCCAGGTATTTGGCCTTGTCTTCCCATGGAATGGGATTGCCGAAGAGAGTTATGGGGGCTGTCCGTAGGGCATGCTTGCCTTTCCAAAAGAGGACGGCTGCGCTTTTTGAGGGGTTTACTTCTATTCTCCATTTCCGAAACCACCGCCCTAGGGCGTTGGCCGCGGTCTGGAGGTAGCCGCGAATTGCCTCGGGGGATAAACCTCTGCAATATATGGCCGTGTCATCGGCGAATAGTGCGCTTTTGACCTTTCTAAGGGTGGGGAAATCGCTCGTATACAGCGTGAATAGAAGAGGGGAGAGCACGGAGCCTTGCGGGACTCCTGCTCTTATGGGACGAGGGGAAGAGAGTGTGCCCTCCACTCTGTAGCGAAAGGAACGATTCGACAAAAAGTCCCGCACTATGCGTACGAGACGGTCCGGCACGCCCAACTGGTGCAGCTTGTATATTAAGCCGTTGTGCCAGACCTTGTCGAATGCCTTCGCCACGTCAAAGAGGAGCATACCCGTGGGATATCCGCGTTGGAAGCCGCTACTGACGTCTTCCACTATACGATGGACTTGTTGGACACACGAGTGTTTGGTTCGAAAGCCAAACTGTTGATCTGGAATTACTTTTTCAGAGTCGGCAAAACTCTTTAATCTATTATAGACAAGTCTCTCGTATATTTTGCCGAGAACGATGAGGAGACTGATAGGGCGGTAACTGGAGGCTTCGGTCTTGGGTTTCCCCGGCTTAGGAATACCTATGACCGTCGCACTTTTCCAGGATTGGGGGAATAAGTTGTTGCTCAGTGCTGCATTGAAGATGGCAGTGAGCAAAACTATCAGATAGGGGGAGAAAAGTTTGATGACTCTATTAGGGATACCGTCGGGGCCAGGAGCTTTCCTAGGGTGGAGACCATCGATCACCTTCCGGACTTCATCGACCGTGATTGGGGCTATGGGGTGATCCGGGTGTTCGGAGGGTGGATTGGACAGTTTGCTTTCGACCTCGGCGTCCACCTTCTCGAGGTGTTGCTGGTCTACCGGCAGGGAGCTGGGCGTACATTGAGCCCCGAGACTGTCGGCCAGGCACTCGGACTTCTCGTCGTCGTCAAAGGCGGGCCCTTGGTTCGGACGAGTGAGAGGAGGCATGGGCGCGGTGAGGTCAGATTTGAGTTTACGTTGGAGTTGCCAGAAGGCCATGTGACTTGGTTCGAGTTCCCCTTGGAACTTGTTCCAGCGAGCGTTACGCAGGTCCTTCATGCGGTATCTCAGCTTGCGCTGGAGTGACCACAGGAAGGTGCGGTTCGCTACAGTCGGTTGAGCTCGATGGGCTCGGAGTGCGGCATTCTTTTCCGTCACCAGTTCACGCACGTCGTCTGGAAGTTTCCAGCGATGATCTTCCATCACCGGAACTTGTCGCGAGCAGGAGTCCACGACTGACTGTACGTGAGCTGTGAGGGAATCGATCGCCTTTTGAGTGTCGGCTGCCGACTCTATGTGGGGCGGGATACTATCTAAGTGAACAGATGAAGGGGACTTGAGGAGTTCCTCCAGTTTCCTCCAGTCTGTTATCTTTTTCTGAGGTAGGGGGTGACCTGTGTCAGAGGGGCCTAATCGGGGGGATAGCGCTAGTGTTACAGGTCTGTGGTCTGAGTCTAGTTTGTCGTGAGACCTCATTGAGTGCAAACGAAGGTTCACATTCTTGAGGATTACGATGTCAAGTACGTCCGGTCGGTGGTTAATATTTGCGGGGTAGTGGGTGGGGTGCATGGGTGCAATGACGTCGAATTGGAGGAGCCCACTGAGGTCCTCTAACTGGCGTCCCCTGTTATTTCGCGAGCGGCTGTTCCAAGCATCGCTCTTGGCATTCAGGTCACCCGCGATAATAACCGAGCTACTTAGGTTGGTAAGGGCCTTGATATCATTTTTGATATCTGCCGATGTATTAACAGGGGAGCAATAGGCTGAGACTATCGTGATCGACTGATGGCCGGTCAATCCTATCCGACAGATCGAGGTCTCTATGTGGGTGAGGGTTGGAGGTTGGACGGGTATGCAGTGCAAGGACTTCCTGTAGTAGATCAAAGTACCGCCGAGGGCGGAACGATATCTGTCGTTACGAACCACATTGTAGTTCGCAATTCTAGGGTCTCGTTGTGATGGTTTAATCTTTATTCAGAAACTCCCCAATATATATACATTTTGTGCCCACACTTAGCAGCTCCCGAAATATGAATTTGACATTGACAAATCACAGCGACCAGTAATTAACCAATCGGAGCGGTGACTCGTATCGGCGAACTTCGTGACGCGCATGCGCTAAGCATATGGCGCGCCGCTTGCGCGTTGTCGGTTCCCTCTCGTCTCGTCCTTTGGCCCGGCGACACGAAGCGGTGCGGACGTGTGTCGCACCGCGATGTGGTGCGCTGTGCTGAGCTGGCTGATGCTGCCACTCTTATCAAACCGTTCTTCTCAGAGCGAAACTTCTTGTTTCTATGTCAAGCGTGATGGCCGATAAGAGTGCAGCTACACTATAAAATAATATACATAAAGGAGACGATATTCGTATTAACAAATAGCTTTGAATGTTGTTTCTCTTATTACAGGTAAAGTAATATTTGTATAATATTGTATAATAGACATATGTATTTACTTTATAGAACAACATTTTGTAAGTTAATAAAAACTCTTATTACAGAAACGCAATTAAGTTATTTACGAACATCGAACCTTCATCAAGGTATCTTAAATATATATATATATATATATATTTAAGATACAACATAACAAATTCAAATTAAGTGGATTATAATAGGTAAGGAGGTTATAATTACTTTTCATCCCCCCCCTTCGGGGAGAGATTTATATTACAGCATTAAACTGTTGTCTTCAAATGTAGGAGTTGGGATTAGTTTGGTGATGTGGAAGAGATTTGATTCTGATTTTCTATGTCCTGTATTTATTCTGTATATTGTGTTTGACAGTTTCTCTATTATTTCATATGGTCCAATCTTCAACTCATCCAGTTTTCTTCTATTTAATTTACTGCCATTTTCTACAAATACCATGTCTCCTACTTTAAATTCATAATATTTTCTATTTTTATCATAAAGTTTTTTTTTTTTTTTCTGTAATAACAAACTAAATATATATATAAATATATAATAAACGAACAAAATATATATATAAAACAAACTCATTAACGCTGTACACTAAGAAGATATTGTTTTTACAAATTTTAATTATTTCATATTATGAATTGCCCGGCGAGCCGATCCTAAAATATAAAATATCCTAACAGCCATGCTGGCCGAGTTCGAGATCGCAAGATCGCAAGTTCGAATTCCGACTGATTGACTGGCCAATGAGTTTTTGTGAGCTTAAGTACAGTTATTTACCTATTTATTTATTTCAATAAAAACATAAGTTAACAGCACTGAGCCAAAACACTTACATTTTAAATATTTACATTTGCAGTTACTTATTATATAATTATAATCACCACACACCACACACATCAATATATCTCTGGCGGAAAGTTGGTGTATGGGTATTACTTATACTCCTATGGCTACCCCTTGGGTGACCCTTGTGGGCAGGCGTGAGGATATAAGATATCCGATTTCTAAAATCTCCACGCTTTGACTGATACTTGGTAAACGAAAGCGCTAAGTTGTAATGTAGCTTAATGATGACAATCACAGCAAGGCAATAGTAAAATTTAAAAAAGACTCATTCAATGATATAATGTTTCATAGTATTGTCATCTATCACCCGTTATATTCTTGACTCAGCGTTGGCACTGTGAGTGCAAGTTGTCCGCTTGGTCACAGTTTGAATATGTGCGGTGTGTATACAATGTCAGCTCGTAAATTTAACTAACGACTAGGTTCATGCAATTTGCTGTATTGCACTTCTGATAGCGCAGACGTTGCAGGTTGTGACAAGACGCCTAGGCTGTGGTAATTAAACTATTAATTACAAATAATAGTTCTTATATATTAAACTAGCTTGAATTTGGATTTGAATGACAGTAATGCACACGTCATTGTGAGTTCAAAGATGATGGAGAAAATAGAAAATATGAATACTATAAAATAATATACATAAAGGAGACGATATTCGTATTAACAAATAGCTTTGAATGTTGTTTCTCTTATTACAGGTAAAGTAATATTTGTATAATATTGTATAATAGACATATGTATTTACTTTATAGAACAACATTTTGTAAGTTAATAAAAACTCTTATTACAGAAACGCAATTAAGTTATTTACGAACATCGAACCTTCATCAAGGTATCTTAAATATATATATATATATATATATATATATATATCCAACGACATTAGTAAGACTCGTTAAACAGAAAGATGAAAGGTCATTAACACTATCATTGATATTTCTTTTTCGCACGAAACAAGATAGAACCCCAAGCTTCTCATTACTGGCGTTTTTTGCCCATAAAGTTGTCGGGTAGCCATTTCCTTATGTACACACCAAGATATAAAATATTTAAGCTCTTCCAATTTCTTTTGCCTTAGCGTAAATATATTGCGACCGTAAAATGAATGAATTCTGTGGTATTTTAAAAATTTAAAGTAAGAAAAAGTTAAGTGCACTAGACCGTCGGTAAACATTTGTGGAGCCGATAGGTGGTAACCCAAGTCCCGGCTGTCGGGCTGCTCCAGTCCGGCGGTGGCTTACGCTTGCATATTGTATGAGAACTATTGTTCGGTCCACTATATACAAAACACCTTGTCTGGTTGCGGCGCGGTGAACTATACAACACGTGATATTTATTAAACGCAATGATACTAATGATTTATTAATAACTATTTCGTCACCCAATTTATTATACTGTAAATTTATTACGTATAAATTTATTACAAATTAAATGTAAATAGGCATTATATACAGTAAACTTTCAACTGACTTGTTGTATACATTTTTAGGGTCCAGTAGTAAACTACGAACCCGAAACGAACGAACTCGAAAACGAATATTGAAAATAAAGGTATTTCGTAACACATTTCGTAATAAAAAAATTACGCTAGTAGTTATATATGATGAATTTGAAAGGTTACGGCTAAGTTGGCTTTACAGATTAACGAGTAATAGTGGGCTAATTATAAAATGTACTTGGATCTACGGAACCCTACATCGCGCGTGGCTTGACATACTCTTGGCCGGTTTTTATCCATTTACTGCCATACCGTTACTGCCATAACTGAAACAAGTCTGACAGTATAATCATGGAAATACATAGTTGCCACATAAATATATGATTAAACTTACTTGCATTTTAAATTGCAATGTTGCACAAACAGCAGAATCACACATAATAAATACATAATTTAAGTCTTAAAGAGAACTTATTCGGGCGCTTTTGCACGACAATGCGTGGAATTTATAGCACCAATAGCAACAAAGAACATTTATAACATATCAAATGATAGCACTGAAATTGATGCTTCAAGAAAAAAGAGCTCCGTATTCTGTAGATATATTGCGTTTAAGTAAAGCTTTTCTAACTTTCAAACTTTTTATAACTTAACAATATAGTAAAGGCAAAACAAAAAATGTCGTTACTAAACTCAGCTTAATTGCACTCTTTAATCAAAGAGCGACATTCCTTTAGATTAAAATTATAAACGAATAACAAACGTGCCAAAAGTAACAGAATCATAAATAAGATTTGATATGCTCGTGTGTGATGAAGATAGGGTGAGCTAGAGCGCGAGTACTCGACAAACGGAATAATTAATTTGTCATGAGGTGTCTGCGCTCGTTGGGGCTCGTCGGACACTGCTTGCTGGAACACATCCCGCGTTGGCAATAAACACCACATAATAAAACAAAAACATACCACAATCCAACCGTTGAATACACATACCTATTGTTAGATATACACTTCTCTCTCTGTTCCTAAATACATTAAGGCTACATTTGCTAGTTTCTGAATTACAAACTGAACGGGAATTGTAGAAACCATTTGTGCTACGAAATCCAAGGGACGTACAGACGATGCAGCCGGATGCTAGGGCACAACGGAACATGACCTTTTTTTCAATATAAGAGTTGTTTGAGATTTTTAGGCAATCGTGCTACTTCAGGCTAGTTATAATTTTTGATATAAATGCTATTATAAATATAAATATTTTCAAGGAGCTTACTAGTTAACTTAAACCCTAAGCTTGGGATTTCCAAACTGATCTCTATAAATGAAAACTGATTTTGGAGGTCGATGAGGTCTATAAATCGACCCCTATTAGTTAACAAAAGTAATTATCTTAAACTTTCAAGATACTGTTAAAGTTGTGTTACATGTAGGTGGCAATGTGTTAAAAGAATTGCTAATATTTTAAGTAGGAAGTACAATTGTTCTATTTTTTAAACTTAACGAGTCGATAGGCGTGCACGAGTTCGTACAGTATGAAAAACTCGACAAGTCAATAAGCATGCACGAGTTAGGATTCTTTACGCAATTTGGCTATGAGGGACATAGGTATCACTTTGGAAAAGGGATCTCTTGCTGAAAATAATTTGGGAATTCCTGCTCCAGGCAAATTTTAAAGTAGTTACAGTGTATCTGTAACGTCCTACTCCTAGTATCTAACCGTAATCATCAAGACAATTGTCAACCGTAATATCTCATTTCGATGTCACAAACAGAAAGTACAATTAATTATGTATTTGTACAGATATTGAACACACGTCCCCACTTATTGGTAACAAAGCATATTAATAGAGTCCAGATACAAACACAGCAGGCGGTAGCAATAACATTATTCAGAGTTCGCGTCTACACAAATTGGATCGGCAGCTGTCACCGAGTTCCGTTTAAGCTTATTCAAGTGTTCAATTTGTTCGCGTAATAAATTGGATTTCAGTTTTATACACCAATTAATTATTTAACAAATGCGCTAACATAACAAAAAGGAGCCGTGGACGCCGAGTGGCCTGCAACACAAAGATTGGAAATTCGAATCCCGACTGTACCAATGAGTTTTCCTGAACCAAAGAACAGTACAGTACAACACAACGAGCTTTACGGTGAAGGAAAACGTCGAGAGGAAACATGCATACGTTTGAGAAGAAATTCAAAGGCCTGAGATCGTCCTTGAGTAACAGCGATGGACTCACCATCTGTCACGTTGGCATCTAAAATATATCTATAAATATATTAACCAAATAGCCGGGACCATCGACATATTCTCCTGTTCCCTGAGTGAAGTGGCTCATATCTCGCTGTTTTTCAAGCATAATATGTCTATGAATGCATGTCTTTGAATTTATGTACATACATACATACATATCATCACGCTGAGTCCCTAACAGGTTAGCCAAAAAGAATAGAGCGCCAGTTCTCTCTAGACTTGCATACCTCTTTCGCTTCGTCCACATTCATCTGTCTCGTTATATATGCTCGCCGGTTTCGAGTACTCTTGACTTTCGATCGATTTTAACAAGCTATATAATATAACGTGGTTTTCCTCTGCCTCGTCTTGCACACACTTTCGCTTGGTATATATGTTTCGTCAACCTTTCTTCACTCATCCTTTCTATATGTCCAAGCCAATGCCTTTTGTCATCTTTACAATTACACCCTCATTCACGCTAGTTGTTTTGTGAATCATTTGAATTTATCTGTATTCAGAATAAAATATATACCTTTTACATAACGCACCATAATGATGCGGTGGAAAGAAATTCCAATACATACGACGAGTAAGCGTGTAACGTAACAGAGGTCCGTATCAAATAACACGTTCCATAGCTTAAGCTGCGAGGCATCCAACGTTAATTCGCCGAGTACCTACCTAGCAGTCTCGAGTGTTCCCTGCTCCTCGTGTTCCGGCGCAGGCATGTTACCAACCAGATTGTAAATTACCAAGATTCCTGATATATCTCTATCGTTCCATTTTTACTAAAATATACGTCGTTCGTAAAGATGTGAAGAAATTTCGATAAGTAGGTACTTACTAAAAATAAAATTATCTACACAAATTTATATATAGTTGGCAAAAGTCCGTTTAAACCGAAAGAGGTGCAGACAACGGCTTTGGTGCTTCGATACATTCTTGTAGATTATAGTCTTAATAATGAAACTGCCTACGTATGCTCAACAGCAACCCTAACATCACTGAAGAAGCGTTAAATTTGTAACATTTCCGGGTCCAACAATCTTAAAGCTTATTTTTCAAGAAATTATAATGCCTGCATCCAGCCCCAAACGAAGTTGCACCGCAATATATATTAAGGTAGCTGCAAGACCAAACCTTTCTCCTACATGCTCTAATTATTTCCCTTGAACAATTTACTTCCGGATATGTCTGTAAATAATGCACTACACGTTCGTTGTAGCCGCTGAAATATTTTTTTTCATTGTATACGTAGTATTTTCTTGGCAAACGGAGTGATTACCTTGTCTTTAATAATTTATTTGAGTTTCTACCAAGTAACAAAGGCCAGTCTTATCTTTTGAATAAAACATTGGTTCTCTGGAACTGAGAGCAAATCGTACCTGCGCGACTCTACTTTCAAGCATTTTGGAATAGCAGGAATGTGATCATTTTATTAAGTTGATTATTGATCGAACTTTTAACAGACCGCAACTGATGAATGTAACTGAAGCGAAAGAGTGACTGTAAGGCTAGTCTAAGTTTCTCTGCCTAGCACATGACGGTATCCGCGTGATATGCATAATAAATAAATACTGATAATACCTACTGAACATTTATTAAATCCCGTCATGATTAAATGATTAAGGTTTTGAATACCATAAATTGCGTTGTAAATGTTTGAATAGGATAACAACGAAGGCAAACCAGTGAGTGGTTCAATTAACAAAGCATGGAACGCGCGCACAATGGTTCTAGCTACGAATCAATATCAAAAAGGTCTTTGCTATCTTAATTTGCTTTTAGAAATCTATTATAAAGTTTACTAGTAATAATAGTAGTCTTAAAATACATTTTTGCCTTAAATGCTGATAAATTTGTATGTTCAGTTCTAAATCAAATCTTTATTCTATAATTTACAATAAAAAAAGTATGAAAATAAGCATTAGTATTTTTTATGCTTTGTTCTCTGTTTTGGTGTTATTCAATACTAGCTGTACCCGCTACGCGTTATACAAATTGGTGTTCTGCAGCGCCATCTAGCGAAATCTATTTTTTTTTCGGTTTATCACCAACGAATGACCTTCAAATTTTCTATATAATCGGATCAATAGTTTAGGAGTCCATATAGGACAAATATACCATACATTAAATTTTATTAGTAGGTATAATATAAGTTATTCCGATTTGGATATTTTATTTATAACTATGTAGTTATACAACTGTTTTTGTAAATATTGCTAATTGTTCATATACCTACATATAATTTTATAGTTATGTATACCTTGTACTTAATTGAAGGTCACAAATATTGTGTTGGTCCGAGACAGATAGAATTGTACCAAAGACGGCGATAACATCCCAGCTTAGAAGAGAATGCCATCTGTGACATACATCGAGAGGACACCTTCATACGATTGACAAGAAATTCAGACTTGTTGTATTGTTGTAGTGCTTGAGTCAGACTCGCCAGCTGTCACGTTAGCACCTAAAATATATTTCCGGCGGAAAATGGGATTTCTACCGATGGCGTTAACGTGTATATAATACTTATACATGTCTATAAGTTTATATATATACATATATGTATACCTAGGCCACAAATTGATTAAATCTTTCAACCTAACCGATGTTCAAGAATGAGGACCACCCTGAGATTCCCTAAGCCTTGAATAGATGGACTCGAGACTGGAATATTATCCAACATCGCCTTTTACGACCGAAGTGGCAACACGTGGCTCGTTCAAAACACAACATCAAGACACAAACAACAATGGTAGATGTTCATTACTGCAGTCATAAAACAAAATTACTTTTCATCCAGTATGTAACAACTAACGTTCATATTTTCGATTTTCTGGCTCAAGACAACTACAATAGACCTATTTATATATATTATATATTATTTTTATATGGAGATAAATATAACATTATCGTTTGATGATGGATGATATGTATAGTATCTATGTATGAAGAGATTGATGAATTTAGACGAAGCGAAAGAGATAGATATGTAAGGAGAGAACTCGTGCTGATACATTTATATATATTTTTTGGCAATCAGAAGTGAAGAACAATTAAAATTGATTTTATTCAGTTACATAGTTCTGTACTTCAGAGAACAATCTAAAACTAAATTCACATTAATATTTACAGACGAAATTACACGTCTTTTACATATTTCAAATCAATCGTTGAAAACAATTCAATAACAACTCTAAAACAATAACCACAGAGTAAAAATAATATGGAACGGACTCACAATACGTGGCATCGAAACCAACCACCTTTCCCGTTGATGTCTGAGCAGCGAATGCGCTCGATACTCACTGACACCGGCTTTTATAGAAAGGTGGTGGGGATCGACCCCACCCATAGTGATTTATGCTTATACGGCCTCTCCTGACTGTGCATCGTCCTCGACTGCATCTAAGTTTAAGGCGTATTTTCTTCACTGCTGTCCATGGAACGCAATTGTGGCGTAGAACTTCTTAGAATAGCCGTCGGCACTTCAGAGGGGCCAGGTTGC